>JABVXU010000197.1:0-97213 GCA_013365365.1 Cruorifilaria tuberocauda | reverse complement strand
AAGTCATTTGAAATTTAAGCCATTAAAAATATTAAGGAAGAGTTTATTTCTCTTTGATTAAATTGCTCATCTAGAAAGTTCTACCTATTTGAATTCTATGAGTATATGATTAAAGTTTAAACGCAAATTCATTTACAGGTGATGAGAAACGTAGTGGGGACATTTAACGGATTGCAGAACATCTAGCAGGAGGAAATCAGAAAATGGAAATGCAGACGATTCGGCGTGGAAATGCAGATGATTCTGACAATTGTTAATTTTCAATTCAAACTAGTTATCGCGGGAATTATATAGGAATTACGTGAGAACATATTATTTTGCTACTTAAAAATTTGATTTATTCGTTGTGTTCATCTAATTCTTTTTCAAGCTCGATGTTTCGGAAGTTATCAGTAATAAAGTCGATCACTTGATGGTTGTCTCCTACTATTTGATCGGGGAGAATACAGTTTCGGACCATTTCCTAAAGCAGTAGTCCGAAAAGAATTTATTTAACACTGTAATATAATATTGAATTGCTTAAAGATATTTTTTATTGATTAGCATAATATAATAAAGAGTGCTTAAAGTGTGTCATTTGTAGTCTTAGGCATCAGAGATTAAAGTGGATAATATTTCTGAGATTATATTAAACAATTATGATTATATTTTCAAATATAATTTAGAAAAACAGAATTAATCATAAGAGAAATAATAATTAATCAAATGATATTTGCATATTTAGGGAAATTCTATATCAGTGGACGATCAACTATCTACTGGTAAGAAGCTCACGCCAGTCAGAATATTAGTTCTTAAAGGAGAGACAGAAGAAGGCATTCGAAGGTCACGGAAAACGTAAGGAGGATATTTACCGAATTACGGTAACGCCGTCGATACGAAATCAGAAAAATCGACCTAATAAATTGAAGTCTTCTGCAGGAAATTTGCATTTTATCACTTTCTTAACTGTTGAATAAATATCATGTAATCACAGAAATCAATTTGTAAATGAAAGAAATTTTGTTCACTTCCACTGAAGGAAATCAGATTCGTAGGCAGAAAGAAGAGAGGTAGGTTACAAATCAATGTCTTTTTTCTGTTTTGACATTTCTTCTGTCTTTTAAAGAAAGAGCTTATAATAAATTTATGAAACAACGCAACAATTTTCTTCTTAGTTTTCAGTCTTAATACAAAATGAAATGAAGTAAATAAAATAGTTGATAGCAGTCAATATTATGAAAATACTTACACCAATAGTAATCAATTTTTAATGTGTATTGAATTTTGCAAGTTCTTCTTGTATTAACGAAATAACTTTATCTAATTCGTTTTCCGCTGCTGTCGTAGTTCTTCCTATCCACTGATATCCTACCAAAGATATCTGTCTTGATAAGACACTGCTGGATTTTTTGCTTATGGGCTGAGTTACGTTTCCTCACACATCATGCCACAGATTCCGATTGTGATCTTTTGGTGCTTTTATTTTACTATCAACTTGTGAAATTAACATACATGCCGACTTGCTAATAAGACTAATAACATCACATACATGGCATTGACTCTCGTAGTGACTAAGATTAAAGTAACTATATTTCCTCCATTAATCCGACTTTCAGTTGAATCATTGCACCCCAAATTCACACCGGTTGGTCTTAATAATGATTTTAGAAGTCAAAAAATCAGACGTTAGCATAATTTACTATACGAACGAGATCAATATAATTTATTAT
The DNA here is from genome assembly GCA_013365365.1 of Cruorifilaria tuberocauda. Taxonomy (NCBI): domain Eukaryota; kingdom Metazoa; phylum Nematoda; class Chromadorea; order Rhabditida; family Onchocercidae; genus Cruorifilaria; species Cruorifilaria tuberocauda. Next base: position 95,501 of record JABVXU010000197.1, on the reverse strand, counting down.
TCCTGACAATGTTTTTTTATACTGCTTCAACAATTAGTGCATCAATAATTCAGATTTTCTGGACAATAACCTTTTTGAGCTTTTTTTTGAAGAATTGAGAATTATTCACAGCAGAAACAAAAGGAGGAGAGATGCATCAAAGTTAACAAACAAAGATAAGCGAAATGCTGCTTTACTTCTATATTAGCCTCGTGAAATATAGCTGAACAATGGATAATACATTTAAAAAAACAAACTTTTTATCAGTGGATTTTATCGAAATGAAGTGCACAGTTCGATACACATTTTTATTCTACAACTTACAGTCGCTATCACTGAAGCGTAACGATTACCTTTTATTGACATTATTTAATAATTCTGTTTTCTGCTAAATATAAAATGATGGTAATCTTATGTACTATTTTCCACACATTTTTCTCGAAAATTCAGAATCAATTCATCATCTTCTTATTCACTATAACACAGCAGAATTTATGGTTACAATTTGACGAATGATAAATATCACAGCAAAATAATCGGCAAACACACTACAATCACTTTTTTCAATAGAAACAAATTGTATGCAAAATATTTCGTCGACTGTTATTCTGTTCAAATTCTGTTAAAACTTCATCAATTTCATTATCCAAATCTTCACAGGCTTCTAACTGAAACACCGCGCCATATGAAACAAATATAAAATATAAATATAAAGAATACACTTCCTTGTCAAAGATTTCGTGAAAAAATATCAATTTTAGTATTTGTTCCCGAAAAAAAGAAAAACTTTATTCTTCAACTTATGCCATTCCACTGCTGACTCTAATTAAAGCTGAAGAGTTATGCTCAAATATTTCAAAACAAAAAGTATTAATCAATGATCTTTGGAATCATTTCTAAGTTCCAAATTCATCAGTATAGCATATCATACGTCTCACTGTAAAATTTCTCTAGAGGTCAGAAAATGGCAATAATAATATATTAAAATATGAAGCAGTTTGCTGCTGTCTATAATGATACAACTAAAATGAAAAAAAAAACTGAATTTCTAAAAACAAACTTTGGCACATAAGTCGCAAACAAACAAAGCTCCTATTGTAGCTTCTTCATGGTTATCCTGTATATCAATGTTGATTACATGAACACTGTCTCCTTCGTTTGTATCTCGCGTTTGTAAGTCATCCACTATCTGTGACGCAAATAAGCATGAAACAGTAACAGAGCTTACGCAAATTTCAACACTAATTCAACATTAAAAAAAATTATACCAAAACTATTCATTTGTAACGTAAAATTGGATTTTACAACATGCACGACTGATAATATTTCCTGAACTACTTTAAATATACTATTTATGTGAATGTAACAACAACTTCAGATTTCTTTAGCCAAAATTAAAGAAACTGCCCCAAATATAGCTGGCTTTCTATTCCTAAAGTGCATGAATGAGCCACTCGCTGACATTTTGCAAAAAAATTCGTGACATTGTTCAGTACACTGTTCCCATTCCCAGTTATGTCATGATAATCCGAACCATTTATTAATACTTGCTATCCAAAATATCTCTCTTTTCTTAATTTTGAACTGCACATTTCCCAATATGCTTTACTAACTTTGCCCAAATAAGTTACTAAATTTTAGTTTGCATAATATTATGTTAGGTTTGTATAATGTTAGATATACACTTTTATTCAAATATCTTAGACCCATTTCGAGCTTGAGCTCAATAAGTTAAACTTGAAATCAATTCATTACAAAACATTCATCAAAATCCATATAATACCACCTGATCATATACTCTTTCTTCCAGGCATATTATTACATCAAATTTTCCGTTGAAATGTTGAAATTTCTGTGGCATATCTTTTATCCTACGGTTGCGATCTAACATATTTAACAAACCATTCTGTGTATACCTGAAAATATTGATTTACTGAATATATTTATTAAAATAAAACATCATAAGAGAAATAACCTGAACAAAACACGGAGAAAAAAGTGATAGAAATATATAACAGTGTATAGCATTAAGAGGCTAAAACAGTACTTACAGTTGAGGATCTTTTTGTTTCAAGTCATTATATATGAAATCATACGTGGCTACACCAAAATCGTAGCAATTTGGCCGATCAGGTGTGGGACCCGGTAATTTGACTTGGCTTCCTGAACCAAATGATTCTACGTTAAAGCCTCTTTTCCTGAAATAAAAGACTTTACTGATAATACTAATGATATACAAAAATTTTCATCATGAATTATTCTTCTCCAATATGCCTATGTAGTGATAACATAACTTAGGACACATTTTTTCTTCGTCATTTTTTGTTGCTATAAATTTAGCGTTAATATTTCATACTAAAACGTTACTGATATTTCTAGGTACCGCATGAACAAGAGTAATAAACCTTTTTTGCTGAATGAAAAAAAAAATTCAGCCAACGTGTTATTATTATTGTAATAATAAACCGAAACATTTGCTTAGGATTTCGATTTTAAGAATTTAGAAATTGATCGAGGAGCAAAATGCACAAAGTTATGGAACTTTCTTCAAAAAAAAACTACCTGTAGAGGATTAACAAAAGACTATCCATAAACAATAATTATCAACTTCGCAATAAAATACTGAAAGTAGCAATTCATCTTCTTACGACAAAAAATTCATTTCTGAATTGCGACGGTTTTCAAATAAAACAAAGAAAAACTGGAACCAATTAATAAACTGGGTAAAATACCACTTCTCTTTTAAAAATCCGTGAAGGGAAATTAATGGTAAATGCAGCACTATTACGGACTAAGAGAAATATCTATTAACTGTTTTTGAAAGCAACAGAAGGGAGGAAATGAATCTTCCAATCTCTCACAAATACACTCGAGCTGTATTTGTACTGCATTAGTGATAGTGATGCCATAACGAAATGAAAAAGCAACATAAATTTGAAAATCATACATCGAATTCAGTAATGATTAAAACATAAATAGTTAATTAAAGCTTACTGTAAGAAACTGTGAGCCTCCATACTCCTGTTCATGTTACTTGAGCAACTTACAGCAAAACGTAATTTTCCCATGCCCGTTACTACCTAATATTCTTTTGGATGATGCAGTCTTGCGATACGACAGCACAATAATGTCGAGACCTTGATGGCACGGAATCCTGGACAGAATTGCTGGAATTGAAGTTATTTTCCTCGATCCAACAAAATATCAGAACACTTTTTATATTTTCAAGTGATAAAGAAATATTTTCAATGAAAACCACTGCAGATGTTTATCATTCTTTTCAGAATACACAGTCGTCCTTAGTTATTCGAAGATATAGAAAGCGGATTAAGCCAATGTACGCTTGACTAACAATCTATTGGTATTTTGTGCAAAGTCCAATATTATATTGAAAAAAGAGAGAGAAGCTTAATAGTCAGAACGTGAAAATATGGCACTAAATTTATAATATCCGAACATAATAGCGGAAAGGAAAGTTTTCGAGTAAATCAAAGATAAGGAATGATAGAGGTGGCTAATCAAAGATAACCCACATCTGTATCGATGATTGAGGGAGATTAAGTCAATGCAATCGCTCAGATTAGCGAAAACGAATAAGTGTTGAATACGGATTCGAAAGAGATGATACAACAGAAAACTCAATGCTAAGAAATAAAAAACATCAATAATAGTATCCACGCAATCGTTGTGAGAGAGCTTTGCGTTGATGTAGCTTTCTTGATTGTTTCCACTAAGTTACATTTAAGGTCTCCATTTATTTTCCTTATAAACCATGGCAATGACTGAAAAGACACATGAAGAATTAAGGCAGGATTTTAAATGTTAAGAACACTGGCTGCTGTTTCTCTTCTCAAGTTCCAGTTTTTAATTTTTTAATGGCCATTAATACATGCGAAAATTCTTTGTTGGTTTCTCCTTCTGATATCTTCAAAATTTGAACAAGTATTTAAAGTTATTGCAAGTTGAATGTCGAGACTGATTCATATAGGTCATTTGTTTCAATATAACATATTTAATTTCAACCCCATATACTTAATCAAACTTGAAATCCAGTTAACACGAGAGTTTATTGTCAATCCGTGTCGATTTCATTAATACTTATAAGTTGAAAATCTAACATACATAGTGAGATAGTGACATGTTTATAAGAAATTTAAGTGTTTCAATCCAATACATCCTAATATCTTTCTTTCTGTGCTATTTCACTCTCTCTTAGGGAGAAATAGTATCGGTCAGATGATCTTTCAAAAGATAATTTTAAAGCCTTATGTCGCGAAAGATTCTTGGATTTTAGGATTTGATTCACAGATAAATTATTTGTGAGGGTTTGTTCCTAAGATGTAAAATTGTTAGAACAATTTCAAGTTTTCAATGCTGAAATTTGACTTTGATTGGGTATCGAAAATCGTAATACAATTAGTGAAGGTTGAGAAGGTTGAGTTTTCTGCTCGTAATACAAGTCGATATGAAACTTAAACTTTATTAATAGAAGTGGTCACAGCGACCAACTGAATTGTAAAATATGATTTGTAATTTGTCATTTATAACTCAATAATTTGATGCAATAACAATCAAGGTATATAGCGTATATACAGCGTAAAACCTATCGGTCACATGATAATCCTAGCTGATAAAGCGTCGAAAAGAGTAAACAAATTGTGATAGGGCTTACATGATAATATTACTAATAAGGTATAAAGAAGGATAAACATAATCTTAACTAACAAGGCGCAAGCAAATATAGACAAGATGTGATGTCTGTTATGGGTCACAAGATAGAAATTCATATCATAAGAGACGTAACTGAAATGAAAATGTTGTAATTTGAAATGATTTTTAGAAATTTCTAAATTTCGGATTTTCCGACACTTATATTAGTTGAATAAAATTACTATCAATTATTAGCATTTCAGAAAATTTCAGTACAAATTTGGGTAATTTACATGCACTTCAAATTTGGGTAATTTACATGCACTTACAAGTTTTGCATTAATGAAGCAATAAATAACCATTGATTTAAATATAACTGCTTATTTTATAGCAATTTCTTCAAATAACTGGTTGATTGAATCCGAAAAAGTGATTTATTCATTTAGTAATATTCATATTTCATGCTTACTTGGCAACGGCAGATATATTCTGGCACACCGGAAATTCGAATGCCTAACATTATATATACTTACACACTTTGTCCGGAAGGACGGGTAAGTTTTATCATAGATGTATGCAAGCATTATTTATTTGTAGGAAAGTAACAATAATATATTTAAACTTTGTCGGCATCAAATTACAATATAGTTTACAGTATATTTATATTGTTGGAGCAAATATTTGTATCCGAACATCGATGAATGTTGAAATAACCCAACAATTAGCTCTGTGGATATTTGACTGTGCTAAATTAAACGTATGTATGTTTACTATCACAAAGAATTAGTAGAGATATAAGAGTAGGAAAATAAATTATGCGTTTATTACCTATGTATATAAATGCTCGTGTATAGATGCTAGTCAGGATTAAATTAATATGCAATAAAAAAATTGAATTTCAGTAATTTTGTCTTCTATGTCTTCAGCAATATCAGTTAACAATGAACTGAATAATGTGAATAATTAAGTATGATATTATTATGCAATAAAAATTATTCTCGTGTTTTTCTCCCTGTTTTATCAATAACTCATTTTCATGAATAAATGAAAGAATGAATCATTTGAATATTACTATTTTCAATTTTAGATGTCAATATATAATCTACACTACGAAACTTATCCGGGTAAAATTGTCGATTTTTATTCATTAAATGCGAAAAAATGCGTACTTCTGATGCATAATGATGAAATGAAATTGTTAACGCAATATTTATTGCTAATGAACAAGGAAACAAATGATACGATTGAAATTTTATGCCGAAATTGGAAAATTGATGCATCTGAAGCACTTCGTGTTGGTTAGATATTTACGTTATATATTAACTAAGTTTTGGGAAAATATTGAATCGAAAAAATAGACGGATAAATGATTGTATAAATTAAATTGTGAGAAATTAAAGTAAGATTTTTACAGAAAATAGTTTTCTTACTTTTCCTTTTCTTTTCTTGTATTCTTCATTTATAAAACAATAAACTGAATGAAATTACCGAAATAATAGAAGCTGTACTCTCTGTGCTATTATTCATCGACATAAACATATTCATACTATCTCCGAATGTCTTGTTTTAATTTCATTCTGTATTCATTGCTGCGATTTGTGTTTCTTTACACATTTCTTCATCCACTAATTGTATCCATTTATGAAATTTGCTATTTTTCTTTTTTTGTTTTCAAATTTCACTGCTTTTTTGACTAAGATGTTTTTAGCTAAATTTCATTTTTTCAGATTATGAATAATCATAGAAATTGATAATCCACTTAAGCAAATACTTAAGTGAAGTATTTTTTTTGCAATGACTGAAGTTTGTTAATTTGATCAAAAAAAGGTCTTTCACTTTCCCAATCATTTTTAGGATATGGTGGTTTATCATTCGGGTATATTGTTGTTAGTGGATATACAACACCAGAATTTGGAAATGCATTAGACGTACGGATGTTACCTGCCGATCCAGGATCGATGACAGTTCCGGCAATAAATATGGATAGACAGGTGAATGAGTTTTAAAGGAACAGAATTATTTCTGAATATAATTAAAAGCGAACTTGGAAATAAATCCTATATAATTAAAAGCGAACTTGGAAATAAATCCTTCTACCGTAAAATCTTAGGGTTACTTTGTCCTTGATTGAGTTTTAATGAAGCATTCCAGATTGCAAGACTAGAATCATTGATAAAGCAATATTCATCAGAAAATTTAATTTTTTGGCCCGGTTCAGTACCGCTGATAACGGATAAAGGACTTTATTTCTTACTCACACGGTACTGCATTCACTCATTCTCGTCATTTCAAAATCAGTATTTATACCGGATAATTTGTGCTTGTTGTTGATTATAAACTGATATATTACATATTCGAAACTGTTTATTGACTATCATAGACCTTATCAAGAAATGTAGCTAACTGAGGAAATATATGGCACACCTCAATTTAAAATATTAGTGGATACTCATAACTTTGAAAATTTAAGTAGTTTTTTATAGGAGAACGAGTCAAACGTTAGTTTATGAAACAGGTCTTCTTGGTGCGATTGAATTTTTACCGGATGGAACATATAATCCAATTTTGATTACGGTAGACGACTCAGCGGTTAAGTAAGTCGCACTTTACAATTTTCTTCAAATGATTTAATAGGAAGTATGTTTTTCGCCTTTTTTTGATTCTTCTTTCTTCTTTTATTATTTACCTTAGACTTATACAATGTCTTTAATGATAATTGCAGGCATCTTTCAGAACGAGATCTTTGCATTAATTACGTGTCTATGTTAGCTCAACGTGATCGGACCTGTTGGATGAATTCTGCTGTGCCAGCTGATCCATCCCACTGGAGAAATATTTTGCAAAGAATTATTGTTGTAGCTTTAGGGTAAAATTCAAGTTTTTAATTGATTTTTGTAGTTTTTAAGCTCTTATCAAATTCTTTGGATTGTAAAAATCAAGTTTTTTCAAATCAAAAATTTTCTAATTCTAAAATTTTCTGTTAAATATTTATTTTGTTTCGTCATACTGTCACTATCAGATTCATATTGCTATACTTTGGAACATTATTCCTATGGTTATCACATATCGATGGAGGATACTTTGCCTATTGGTTTATTCGTGCCTTCGTTTGGATCAATAGCAGTCGTTTATTATCTACTATCGGACTAAATCCATCCTTTTATATTTTCAAATTGGATATGAATTGCTATCGATTATCAACGAAGGATTTTCAAGTAAACAGCTTTTGTGATGTGATGCTGTACAATTTATAGCACACCATGGTATCAATTCAATAGAATATTAGTACGTTGTAGGCAAATTGTACCTGGTTAAAATTAGGTGGTCATGCGATGATCGACGTAATGAATGACGGCAGCGCCGTGATGTCCGAATTAACCCACGAATGTAACATTATTCGAATTACAGAATTTCCACCGCCTTTTGTTCCGCAAACACTCCGTCGGCAAGCACTAAACAAGTACATGCTAACATTTTCAAATTTGTTTAAATTTGTAAAATATAGAAAGCGATAGGAACAAAAATAGAAAATGATAGCAAAAACAATCGGTAGTATAAGGAAAACTGAAAACTTGTAAACGATCTTAAATCATAGATTATCGCACAAAAAATTAAATTTTAGAAATTCTTTGAACAAATAATTCCAGATAAATGAGAGTATATGTTTCATTTTATCTTATTTCTTGTGAATTATTAAGAAAATAAATTGCAACCAGCAACCTCTGCTAATTATAAATTACTACCTACTCTCCTGGCTCAAACAAACAATTTTTTGTTTTAATTCTCGGCAAAAGAGGAAATGTTCTTGAGTAACACGAAAATTGTTGTCAAAAATTTTTCAATAAAGAAAAAACTCCCACAGATTTTAACTGTGAAACAAAACTATTTATTCAGTCCAAACTTTCACCATATAAGAAGTGATTTTAATAAGAAATTTAATCTGATCCATCAAACTGACAGATAACAAAATTTGTACTTAAAAGCGAATAAATATGAGTTGTAATTTAAAATTCGAAAAAAAATTGATTATATAAAAATTTGAGAATTTGATTTATTTTGATTATAGATGCGTTAGTCTATATCCAAAACTGGGTTCTTCTGAAGCGCTTCGAGTGGAATGTGGAATTGCGGATTACCCAGAATTATAACTTTTGAGGAAAGAAAAATACAAATCATAAATTTTGAGGATAATGTTTTCTCGGATAAAAATTGGAAAAATTTCATTGTGTTTGGTGAATGTGAACATGAATGTTTCTGTTCATTAAATAACAACGGCAAATTTCCCTTGAGAAGGTAATTTATGACTTATATGAATGAAATATCTAAAATTCCGGAAATCATTAAAGATTAGATGAGAAAAATCATTTCAAACATTGCAACACATTCGATTCAGCAGTTTACAAACTTGACAGTGCAAATTCAGTAATAAATTTTAATTTTAAATTAATTATATTCTATATGCATTTACTGATTTAAAACAACAAAATAATGTTAATTTGAATAACGCTTTTTTAATAAGAATTAATTCTTCTTTAAACAAGATAACTTATTCACTACTACTTTGTTCATGTTCTTCTGGAAGATCATCCACATATTCACCGGTATCAGCACTGTCATCTACCTGTAAAATATCATTCCATTCTAAATAACTGTTAGACGTGCTAGATAAGCGCATTTCTTGATATGAATCTTAGTTTCAAAACATATGTTTACTAAATTGCATTCGTCTGTTTTTCAACTCTTTGCAATTTCTCCACTCTTCGTGACCCAATGCAAATTAAAAACATCGATGTTTGACTTACTCGCTGTGAAATGCTTGCTTGTGTTTTATCGATTATCATTGATGTTACTAACGATACGTCTTCGAATTCCGTTTCTGATTGTGTTTTATTAATTCTCAATTTTTCACCTTTATTTTTCTGCCCTATTGATAGGAAAAAATTAATTTTTGAAATAAAATGTAAAGACAAATTTCATGAAAAATACTGTAAACGATTCTAGTTTATCCTTAAAAGGCCACAAAGTTATGAACAAATCATTATGTCTTAATTTAATTAAAAACTGAAGTTTATTCATAAAGTTTTTTTCATCTTAAATTAATATATTTATTAAACTACCTGTATCAGGTTGTGTCGATTGTACGGAAACGATTTTAACGTTTGCCTCTGATCGTAACGGTGTCTTTGAAGTATGCTTCGACACTTCCTTTTTAAGAATATCTGTTGCCATTTTATTAGGAATTTGTGGTGCTGGCAATGGTTGTTGCTTTTTTGCTGGCTAAATTAAAAGTCTCAATGGCAAGCAGTGACATAAGATGACTGTGTTCTCAGTACCTCTAATTAGTAGTGTTGTGAAGCGCGACACACTTTCAAAATTAGTACCCGGTATTCATATCAGTTTAATATTAATATCAATTTAAATATCAGTTTAAGCATATGAATACTAAACTACAATGTATGCAAGTTTGAAAGTAGGAATGAAAGTAAGAATTGTTTATCAGCAGTAAAAAGTGCAGCCTCACGTAAGTGAAAAAGCTCCATTGGAAAAAATTATCGAAGATTTTAATTAAATATAGTAAATTGTTCTAGAATTATCCAGAAGATGAAAAAGGAAATTAGAATTAGTCAATAAATTTATAATGATCAAATTGATAAAGTTCCATAAATAAATTATCGAATAACGCCAGAAAGTCAAAAACAATGGCTTTACCAGCTTACCGTCCGATGTACAGTCACAATTTTGGCATTTTGTGTTGCTTGCGGGATTTTTTGCTTACTTTTAGTTTTGCACAACATAATTATGACATTCAACAATAGGAAATGGCAAAATAGCCCGAATGATACTGAAAAGTACAACCTGTAATTAATTCGAAATTAATTTCCGATTTGAGACGCCAGTTTTCATGGCTCTGAAAATTTGTGAAATAGGTTAGGTTGAGACCACAGTTGTTGCGGAGAATTAAAACTTTTTTTCCAGTAGTTTGAAACTTGTTTCACGCGATCTCGCTATACACGTCATTTACAGACATCAGCGTGCTGCGTGCGCTTAGATACAAAAAAATCGAACATTTTTCAGTTGCACTTTATCAGTTCTTCAAATTCCCTTCATGCTTTTTACTGAATTTCTTTTAAGCTTTCAGCTATAGTGCTGTGCTTAATCTTATTTAACTAATTAATTACTGTAATCGTAATAGTAGTAAACGTATTTTTTAATTTAAATGGACTTTCTAAGGTTTCTTAGTTTATTCTGTTATTTTCATCTTAATAATGAATTTGGAACTTCACTACTTAATCTAGTAAGAAGATAATTTTATTTTATTTTAAAAAATAATGGAATTAAAAAAAGGCAAAATTAATTCTTTCTTATTACATTATTAATTTCTTAATTAATTATACTTAATGCCTTACTACTTTCTACATATTATACAGATTGTAATAATTAAAATGTTTTTAAGCTATTGTTGCAGGTCGTAGTTATCTTTAATGGTTGAACAAGCAAGGCAGATTTGTTACATCCTTCATACATTTACGCTCATATATAGTTACGCATAGTACATGTAATCGACGCACATGATTTATTTAAATAAATAAATTGTTACACAAAGGCACGTTTTCGCTAATTGAAAATTGTTAAATTTCACTGGTACATTTCGCATGAAAAGTTACGCACTTGTTTCACTACATATACATTATTATAATAAATACAATTAACATCCCATTTACAATAAGCATTATTTGGAAGTTCTCGATGTAGTAGATATAGATAGCATGAAACGACTTATTGACGCGTAATCCTTTTAGATTTATTTGAATGAATCTAAGGAGCGTTAAAATCACTAACCAAATAAAGTGATAGGTTAAAATTTACAAAAAGTAGCTTAAGATAACTTACAAAGGGGGTTGCTGATTAAGAATTCCATTAATGCACAGCCTAGAATATTTGTTCAGTGAACAATGCGACACTAAATGATGTATCAAAAAAGATAACAATGAATTGTTATCGAAATGATACTGTTTTTATATTTCCTAAGATGGGACAAATTAATTGAAAGTTTCTAAAATGTCAGTTTAAGCTTAGTATGACAAAAAGACTCAATTCTATGAAAGCTCATGTGCAGATTTTATCATTCCTTTTGTATGCAGTTTTTGTGAGGTTGTATTTAGGAATCGAGTATTCCAACAGGTTAGATATAATTAAGTAAACTTTATTAGCTGCTGCAATAGATGGATGGCAATTGAATTTGGTATTGCAGATTGCTGCAAAGGGAATGTCTATTTGTATAATACCAAGTGACGCAAGTCATGAAGAGGCCATAGAAGGAATTATTTTCGGTTTAGAACGGTTGGTTAATTTATCCAATGAAATATTCGAACGTTTAGCGAATAGGATAAAAGATTTTAGTGAGCATGCCGATCGAGTACAGTTGGATCTGGAGCGAGTTGCCAAAAAAATCGAGCAAATCAGAAAGGTTAGTAATGATTTTCTGGACTTTTTTCATGTTCTTTTGCTGTAATTGTTCACGCTTGTCAGTATGTTGTACAATAAGTTGAAAACTTGATAGAGAATTTAAAAATTTTGATTTGAAAGTAAGTCAAAACAATACCGTATAATTTTCCAGATGAATACAGCAATCATAATTAGTGCTCCTGGTAAATTTATAAAAACCGAAAATGAACACCAGCAAACTGTTTTGGGCAGAGGATTGCGTACAAATATGAATAGTTTGAAGAAGGTTAACACGATGCATAGATATAATTTAAATCAGTCAAAAGATATTGCAGTGATTTTGGATGAAAAGCGGAAATTTTATCGATTTAATGGACGAGGAATGAAGCCGAATAGACAAAGTAAGTTTCGTATTTCTCAAAGGAGATTTGCATTTCTGCTTTGTGTCTTCAGGAGATGCATAGAAGAGATCTCCTTACAATTTCAAATGGTTTTGATTGTAATTGGAAATTAAGGGAAATTTTTGGAAGTGACTTCTAGGGAAGCTTGAACTATACGCTTCCAAAAAGAAAAGGTTCTGAATTAAATCTTGCTTTCAGCCAGAGAGATTCCAGATAAATTGCAGTCAGCTGCCGATTTATTGCTGTTCAATACTGCTCTGAATGTCTATACTGATAATCGATTCATTGATCCTTTTGACAATGAGAAAACTGAACTAGGCGCGAATCTCTTTCATTCTTTTAAAGAGGTAAATGATGGTTTTAGAAAACTAAAAAAATAAGTTACTTTCAGAAATTTGGTTCTATATCTTTGGAAATAAATTCAGAAATAGGCATATAATTAGACGAATTTTATGTGTTTCATTTAGTCGCATACAGAATTGGGATCTAAGATACAACCTGCTCCGATGGCTGATGACTCAACCTTGGTTGTCAGTGTGAAGCAGAAAATGGATCCGTTACAGTATCAACCAGAATTTGGTTCACTTCAAAATTTTAGTCTTCCAGAGTTGTTATTCACTTCAGCAAGTATACTTTGATATTTCTTATATTTGTTCTTAAATTTGCTCGTTAAAATCACCATTTCTTCTTTAAGTGTTCTTTTTTACGATAAATCCTAAAGAAGCTTTTAGTCTAATTATATGTTTACAACGGCCCAACTGAGAAGTTTTTAGAAAATTCCTTCACCGTTCATATCTTTTGCTAACGACCTACTTCAATAAATAAAGACCTTCGTGACGACATTTATGAATATCATTTACTGTTTTGGATTATGCCCATATTTGTAAGATGATTTGATTTCAGGTCTTCCTGCTGATTCATTAGTTGTTCAAAAGTCCTCTGGAGAAGATATATCCACTACTGCTAAATCAGTCATGGAGAAAGATAATAATAAGAAAGAAGTGAGGAGCAAGCCAAATCTAAACTTGGCAGAAGATGCTAGTAAACAGTCTGCAGTGGGTAAGGATACAGCAGATTCGCAGTTGACTTCAGAAGCAAACGAAACATACGAAGCATCTTCTGAAGCAATAAAGATAGCATGTTTAACGAAGAATAAAGCTGAAGATTTTGCAATATCAAATAGTGGTTCGTTCCACCTGATGTAAATTCGTTCTTTACAATCATTTTGAATTATATAGCTGTAATTAAATTACCACTATGTCAGTATTGTTACAAGCAGTACAAGCACCTTTACTTACCATAAGATGTTTCGACACGAATTTGGAATTTCACTGCTTAATATTTGCGCATTTTCCAAAAATTGGCGATATTTTTCTAACAGATGGAAAACATATCAAGCATGACAAAAGTTGAGATGGGATTATGAAATTTACAGAGTCTTCATTATTTCGAGTTGATATCTCTTTATAAATTTTTAGAGTACAAATTCTATTTGTCCATTTTGCTTCATATTCTGTGATTTAATTTTGCATTCCTATATAAAAGTCATTTAGGGAGAATAAATTATCGATTATGCTAACCATAACCATATGGGGGAAGAAAGAATTTTATAATGATTTCATTTTTTATTGCTTTCAAGAATCATTATTTTGTATTTTACCACGATTCTTTCTTAATTTTATGCATTTTCAGAAAAGACGCAGTCTTCACTTCCACCAGCAACTTCTCGTCCTTCTCCTCCTCCTCCTCCACCACCACCGATTCAGCTTAAAGCAGAAATGGATAGTCAGCCAAAGCCGATAATTTCACTTAATGACGGCAGAGCTAATTTAATGGAGGCTATACGAAGAGCTGGAGGAACCAAAGGTGCAAAACTACGACCAATAAGAAAACGGGTGATAGTATGAAATTAATCTCCCTACTTCTCCTTGCTCCTTATTTCTTCTTCGAATGTGGAGGATAAGATTCACCTGGTTGAGTAGATCATTTTCAGGAAGAAGTACTTGCTGACGATGCATCGGTTTTGCTGAAAAGAAATATACTTGTTCCACCGTCAAGCGAGGATTTGATGTCTTCGCTGGCGAAAGCATTAGAACAGAGGCGTAAGGGTACTAAAATTTCAGTCATATTATTTGGAGATTTTACGAATTTGCTGATGTACTTACCGACTGTATGATACAGACTGCTAAATTTTCGAAAACTTTGTAGGAATATTTGGAAAGAGATCAGAGCGTCAAGAACCAGTAAAATCTTTGGGATTAAGTGAAGGAGCGTTTGCACATATGAATGTCCGAATACCACCACCACCACCTAAAGAAGATAATGATGAATATGATGGTGTTGAAGAAATTGACGATCATGAATGGGAGTAAGAAGAGTGGATCGATCGCATATTCTTAGCTATAATTTTTTTTCCTTTCTAAATCTTGGTAGTATCATCCCTAGATGTCGATTTTATTGTTATGCTGTTTCTGTGCTCGATGAAATTTGATTTGAAAATTATTCACACTTAATAAATAATAAGAACATCGAAAGAAAAATGATTACAGCTGACGGTGTGCGTGTCCTATTTTAGATGTATGAATATATTTACGTAAAGTGGATGCGATCATAGATATATCCTCAGTGTATGTAAATTGAATTCAGTTTTGACTGATGTTAATTTTGAACATAAATATCGAATCGGTCTCTGATCTTTGGCTTTCTTTTTATAACTTATGAGTTTATTGGAGTAAAAATTTTTATTATACGGATTTTATGCGTTCCTTTAATATTATTTGTTCTATATCTTTTGCATACATCATTTATAATTTATGGTTCCATTTCACGCATGAAAAGCGTGATTATTTGGTTTCTACTTTTCTTTTCTAGCTTCCTTTTTTAATTTACTGTTGAAAATTTTCCCTGTCATTTCCGAGAAAATGTTGTAATGGTTATTAACCAGGAGATACTCTGAGAATATTTTCAACAGAACGTAGTCAGAGAGATCTCTCATGGTTGATAATAGAACCCTATGGTCATTGTCGATGATTTGCTAGAAGCTAGTTCAGATTTGATTCCATCGTATGCCTCACCGAATCCTTCGCCCGCTCGAGGAGTATATGGTATGCTTATCATTGACAAAAAATTGAATTTTGCTAGTGCGATATTCTATCGTTCCGTACTACAATAAATTGCTAAATATTTAATATAATCTTGTACTTCTATTAAAAAGTAAAGCATATTTGATATTGTTATAAAATTACTGGTTTAATAAGTGTTTTCTCCTCACCTGAATAAATGAAAAGAAAGAAAAGAATCAATTAGGTATTGTGATTATTCAGTGAATCTTCAGGTAGGTTAATCTGCATAGAGGATGGAACTTATTGATACAGGTGAAGTTCTTTTTTTAATGAAACGAAAAGATTTTATGTTTGAAATGATATATCCAGAGCGTTTTACAGGTTTTGTATTATTTGTTTGTTCTTGGTTTTCTTTGGCTTTGTATCTAATTTGGGCTCTTCTTCCAACACCATATTTGGACTTGCTTCATTTAACATATTTACCGGCTAAATATTGGGCTATTGCTATACCGTTACTGTTACCGATAACAGTTGCTGCATTTGTTATCCTCGTGTTGGCTTATAATCTTATTCAGTTGCATGGCGTTTTTGAGGATATCGAAGTAAGTCTTGTTTGCTCTTTTGAAAATGAAACAGGCTGTTTCTTGGAAAGTTTTGAATTTGACTTATTCCAAGTTGCTTATATTTTATTCGTATTTTTTGCAGATTATAGAAGACGATTTTGGAGGAAGTGTAGGAATTCGCAATATTGATTTGCAATCTTTTTTTGCAAATATCAGAAGTGCTGACGAAAGAAAAGGTAGATATTAAAAAAAATTGGTTTCTGAAATCAGTTCATGGTGTCAATGATTTATAACTAGTGAAATTGAACAGATATGAAAATTCCCGCCTAATTTTTTTCTATAAATATATGCTGTGTTCTTCATTGTTTCAGTGTCCCACGTCTGTGAAATTAGTGAAAATAGCATAAGCCGTTCATAAATTTCGAAAATAAAGAAGTGCGCGATATATCATTATGTTGTATGGAACATATCGGATCTTAAAGTCGTTTCCATTTTCACTGTCGCCTGCGAAACAGCAAGCATATTCACTTGGTCGAAGTTTGCGAGGAAAGAGAAAAGTTATTCAAAATATTCCGACAAAAGTATTGTCAGTTTCCAAAACTAATGAATTGGTGCGGAAACGGTTAGAAACTTTCTGGTATGAGAATCAGACATCAGCTTCGGAAATGGATCTGGATTCTTTATCTGCTAACAAATATTTGGAGTACATCTTTATTTTATTGCCATTTTGAAAAGGCTTTCATTGAGTATTCTCTTGTCACTTATTTCATGTTAAATTTTAAAATTTTGAAGAAATTTTTCTTCACAGTTTTTCTTCGGTTATTATTTTCAGAATAAATATTAGCAAATATACTTCAATTGTTGCGTTTCGACAAGCTAAGAAAGAAGAAAATGAATACGAAGACAAAAAATTAATTGATCGTGGTCATGAAGAAACTGGGAAAGAGCATAATGTAATTTTCACATTTTATCTCGTTGAATTTGGAAATTAATTCCAATTTTGAATTATACAGATGTTCACTGCTGATTGGTCGTTTATCGATGATTGAGATTAATTTTAAACCCGTTATGACGTGAATTATTTGAAATTCCTTCAGATCATTTTTTCATTCCACTCACTATTTGAGTAGGTACTTTAAAGTATTGTATCGTCTTACATATTTCTGTTAATTGAAAGTTTAGTTTGATAACAATGTTTCAACCAAATCCAAAATTTATTCATGATAGTAGTTACTGCAGTGTTATCTTACAGGATTTCGTACTAGCTGGCTCCTTTTTGTTAAAAGCTGATTCGATTGTTTCAAAAAGTCCTACAGAAAATTCTTCGGCATTATGGAAGAGTCGTTCTGATCGTGGATTTTATATTTATGGCGATAGCTTCGTCGACGAATTTATTGTCGGTTCAACGGTGGATATACCTGGTGATGAACTGGAAAAGTTTGTATCACTTTCATTTAAAGCTTAAATGAGGTATTCTTAAATTTGTAAACAACAGATATATTCTCTTATAATTCCTGAATGGTGAATGACAGTTCTAGAATTTTAGTGTTGATGATGAAGCCGTAGTTCGTTATGGTGCTGAAGATGCTGTTGAGGAAATTGATTTTCAACTTCCAGGACAAAGCAGCAATCCGAAGGTTTACTTTTTTACTACAATTATACCACAATCTCTATATATTATCTTTTGAAATTCTTTAAATTCATCATCAAAAACACAGTGTAAAATTTGAACACATCCTGTTTTTCTTTTTATTTCAATTATAACTGGATGAGCTTCAGGATAGTATAATGGAGGATGAGAGTGATGAGTTATTGCATAACTACGGTACGGTCGATCCATCAGTGCCCTCATCAAATGAGCTTTGTGGTGCTTGCGGAGCTAATTTCCATTGTCGGGTTGGAATTAATAGTCTTAATCCGAATTTTATTCGAAAAATTTAATATGCAGCAACGGGCAGTAGTTTTTGCTGTAATGATGATTGCAATTAATCGATGTTAAGTCAAAAATCGAACGATTGAGTTTTGTTCAATTATCAATGCGGTGAAAAAAAAAAAACTATGTATTATTCTCGAAATTTGATCTTATTTTCAGGATGCTTCTCTTCCAGGCTTTTTACCTGCAGAAATTTTTTTGAAATTAAATCACTACAGTGATCAATTGTGCCGCAGGTGTTACATGCTTAAAAAGCACAAATTTTTGGTTAGTAATTCTACTTTTTGAAAGGTTTCGTAAACTAGCACGCTCAATACTTTCTCTAATTTTTTAAACAAAAATTAAAGCTTCTATCAGTAGTGACATTGACATATTGCTGAGATGAACCATCGTTTCCATCATATTTTTGTTTGAATAAAAGTGAGACCAAATCTAAGTCATACCTCATATTATAATTAAATTTGAATAGCCTGTACAGCAGTTTCTATAAATCTTATTCCAGTTAAATGTTAATGTTTGTGAAGTGGATTATCATTCAATGATGAAGCATTTGAAACTGAAACAGGAAGCGCTGATAATACTTGTTGTTGATATGTGTGATTTACCGGGATCCATTTATTCTGAGTTACCGAAGATAATTGGTTATCAAAAACCTATGATTGTTGTTGGTATGTTACTTTTATCATCAACTGTCGAGGTTCATATATTATCAGCAGAAGTTATTTTTCTTCAAATTTATAAAATCAAAGCCTAATTCACTGAATGATTGAGGTCAAATCAGATTATTTTGCATTACTTTGTGATTATTGCAGGAAATAAAGTTGACTTATTACCACCAGATGCGCGCCGTGGTTTTTTGCTTCACTTTCGACAAATTTTGCATAATTCATTGAAGGAAGTGGGATTCGTTGATAATTTTAATATTTTGCATACATCACTTATTAGCGCGAAAACAGGATATGGTATTGAAGATCTTATTACTGTTCGTATTTTAATAGCTTTCTCATTTTCATTTTTTGCAAAGACTATTGCTTGTAGAATTTGTGTTTACTTGAATGGTTGAATATTTTGATAAGAGTTATGAAATGTTTAAAACGCTGACCCAAAATATGCAGCAAAAAATATTTCAATTTACAATTTATTTATGTGATAAAAATTTCCAGCATTTTCGGCAGGAAGCGAAACTGAGTTGATACATAAAAAAATATTTAATTATTTGTTGAGCAAGAACAGTAATCTAATTTTTATGTAGCCATGTAACCATGTTCTTGCAGAATATATTCTTGAGATTTTCAACTCGAGACACTTTACGCAATCATATCTATTTAGTTGGGTGCACCAATGCAGGCAAATCGTATGTCCTTTCGTCTATTGATTTGTAATTTCTGTACTAGTTTTATTGTATAGTTTTCATCACTGCGTTCATGTAGGCTTTATTTTGATTTCTTCATTTAAGGTTGACAATTTCTAATAATTTACTCATGGTTTAATATGAATAAGCCACATGATCTATTGTTTTAAAACTTTGTCATAGTAATAAAGATTTTTTAAAGAATCGCTCTTTCATAATTTTCAATAGTTGGAATTTTAGACTTATTTGTTGTTTTAGAACACTTTTCAACGCATTACTGCAGTCCGATTTATGTAAAGTGCGCGCTGTAGATCTAGTAGAACGTGCGACCGTAACTCCTTGGCCTGGTACCACCATTTCACTTCTAAAATTTCCAGTAATGAATCCTTCGCCGCATAAATTGGAAATCAGACGACGACGGTGGGTTTTCAGCTTTTTTCTGGTATTTTTCAATTATTTTATTCTTCTATAAATTTCATTTGTTGGTATTATTATTGTGAAAGTCGTGTCCATTTTTATTTGTTAATTTTAAGTAATAGTTTATATGGAATTACTTATTGCTTGCTTTATATCGAAATTGATGCAGATTGTTAGCGAATCAAGCCTGGCAAAAAAAGGAAGATCGTATGCGATATAATCTATATAAGCAGTCAGGAGATATAAAGTATGCGATGCTGCAATCAGCCATTGGAAATTCGTTCAAGGTTCATTTTGTGTTTTTTCAAATGCAAGTTATATTTGTGTGCAATTATGCTTATTTGTTATTTTGGAGCATCCTTTAAAGCAGTAAATTTCTAATCAATTTCATTCAATCACTGAAATTTCTGCTTCATTTTTATTAAGTATAATTTTAAAGGATCGTGAAGAAGAATTACAACCACCAGCTTTTAATTCCATACTTACCGATAATGAAACAGCTGAAAAACCAAAACGAGTGTAAGTTTGCATTTTTTAAATCTTTTCAGGATTTAATTTCGTTAAAAGTAATGAATAATTTGTAAACACTTTGGAATTCAACTTTTTCAATATTAGTTCAAGCATTATGATGTACCGAATTTTGAGCGTTCTTGCATACACATTATCTTTTGGGCACAAATTTTATTACAGACGTATTAATTTTACTTTTAGTTTTGATCCGAATTCATCTATTTTTGCGAAGGGAAAGTGGTGTTTTGATACTCCTGGAACTGTCAATTCAGATCAAGTTTGTGCTTTACTTTTTCATGACGTATATCCTCATTCAGTACTTACCTACTCGTGGTCTAGTTCGAGTTTTTAAACATTTTTCTTCCTATAAAAGACGAACATCATATATTATTATCTTTTGAACTGATAGTATGTCTGACCCATTTCATGCTTGCCTTGTTTTCTGTTTGGGATTATCTTTAAGCAAAATATATAATGTAAGATAAAGTTACCCTCAATTACAGCATTCAATATCCAATTTTGTTGGATTTTGAATCTTTTGAAATTACTGTAAGCCTATTGCGGTTGTCGTTCTTTTTTCTGAGGTACTGTAAATTTTGTTAACAGTTGTTTAGATCCTAAATTTATTTACTTTGGACGAGTTGATTGCTGTTTTACCTCGCACTATGATTTTACCGCGGACATTTATTATGCATCCCGGAGAATCTCTTCTCATTGCTGGTGTTGCGCAAATCGATGTGATCAGCTTGCCGATGGTCGTGAAACCTGGTTCAGATAAAGATTATCGAGAAAGACGACCATGTGTTCTAGTGAGTCCTCTCATGGAATTCATTATTGATTTGCCTACCATTTGTAAGGTTTTCTGATTTTCTTATATTCAGGTAAATTTGTGGTGTGATTTCGAAAGGTAGTGGTTATCGGTAAATAAATTTGAATGTTCATGTTTAGATCTAATATAATAGTTGATTGACATGAGTTGTGCGCAAAATTTGAATGTTTCAGCTGACAGTGTTTGCTAGTGAACAGTTGCCAATTTTCATAAGAGAAACATCTGAAATAGCCGCTTTTCGTGAAAAATATTTGGGTAACTCACTTCTTGTTGTCCCGGTTGGCAATGCTGAAAGAATAGCGCGCTTTCCAAACGTAAGTTTTGATTTCGATTTATATATGGACGTTTTTCAGAATGCATCATGACAGCTTCAGCATCATATCTTGAAAATCCCGAATTCCAAAACAAAAGATTTAAAATTTCTGGACTGACACGATAGCAGTTACTTTTATCTTTCAGCTTATGGCCAGTGAAATGACCTTGGAAAGCCCTGGATCATGGAAAGGTTGTGGCGATGTGGTACTGTCGTCTGTCGGCTGGGTATGCGTAACATCTCGACGTGGAAAAGTTCGATTACAAGCTTATACGCCTGAAGGACGTGGTTTGTTTTTACGACAACCCGCTCTTTTACCATACTGTGCACAACTTCGTGGATCACGAATAGGTGGCACGGCTGCCTACAAAGTAAAACGGCCGATATTGTATGATCCAGGTATATTACGGAAGCAGAGAAAGCGCAAAACTCTCAATAAAGGAAGTGTTAAGCCGATAAATTTATTTTAATTCATTACAAATTTTGTTTTTAATAATTCCGTAATGATATGTAAATTTTAAGACTCAAGGTTCGGCCGATTTTCTTGATTTCTTTGGCTTTCATTGTATGAGTTTTATTTTTTTCTGGATTAGAATAACTTGAAGATGATATGTTGTATATGTGGCACCGTTTTTCTAATATAATTTTGTTTCTGTCTTATTAATTCTTGCATTGATTATATATATAAAATAATGATCCTTGCTCAGTTTTTTTTTCTTTTTCTTTATGATATTAGATGCGAGCAGCTATTTAATTGATGTGAAACCGAAATCTTTAAGGATTACAGACGGTGGTCAATTTAGGTTTTTCAGAGCTAAAGAAACATTACTGTGATATTTTTTATTATAATAGATTAGTTTGGGACAAATGGCGCAACTGATTTCGAATTATTTTTCAAGCAGCGAATATGTTACTACTTAGTTGCTGCTAATAAAAGTGATGTTCACTTTTCCATATTTTTAGAATGCGTTAAAATACGCAAGTTTCAAAAAATTTCCTGTTTCACGAAGTTCAGTTTTGACTTATTCATGAAGGTAATCTACTTTTAAAAATAATTTCATGGGAAGACTTTATTTTTAAAATGGTTTTAATCGAATTCAGAATCAAATCAGTGAAAACATCAGGAACAGTTACTTTCCATATTAAGGGTTTTTCTGATGCTTCGAGGATTGATTCCATGTTCTGGTGTGAAGCGGTCGAATGGTGCATTCTTAAGCACAGAGTATTACTTTTGGCTGTTAAATTTATGCTTATCCTATGAATTATAATTTCAAATTGGGGTGGTTTTCAAGTAGATAATTTCCACATTGCTTGAAATATTATGAAATTAAATATTGTAAAATGTGTAGTAAAATTGACATATTTACAGTTCATATATCATGCTATTTTGATGGAAGTTTTAACAACTTGTCGGCTTTATTTGCTGGCAAGTTCTAACATGAAAATACTCTCAACTTTTGTGTTAATAATTCTTCCTGTAATCTTTTTCAACTGCAGGTATGTTTTTATGCGAAGTTTCAAGGAATTACGTATGGATGAAATTTCAGAATTTTCTTTACGAAGTAAAGTACATTATCATAAATCATTCATTAATAAACATCTTAATCATTTATTACTTATCAGCCTCTAAAGAAGTAAAAGTTTTATCAATAAGGGAATTACTTTCATCTTTTAAACAATATGTGCTTTTCATTTAAATGAAGATTAGTTTTTTTCACAGCCATTTTTTTTGGATTGATATAATTATTTCCAATACTTCAGTTGAGCATCTTTTTAGTTAATATAATTATTTTTTTTCTTTATGATTTTATCAATTATTTATGCTTAGACAATTATTTTATAGAGTCCTTAAAATTTTTTTAACCGAAAGTACTCATGAATTTGCTTACATCAAAATTATCGCGTTAGAATTATATATCTACCTGCTTCTTATTTATTTCCTCTTGTTATTATTAAATGCTGTATGTTTTAATACTTATTTTAAAGTCCTGCAAAATTTTATTTCCAGTGTTTTATGGGTTGTTGCTCAGTATTCAGCTCTACTCTTTGGTTATTTTTTAACAAGTTCTTTGATTAACTGTTCTAACGGAGAACTTTTGTGGAATTTTTTCGAAAATTGGCTTGGTGAAAAATTGGATACCAATGAAACTATTGTTAAAGATGTAAAAAATGTTTCTAAGGAAATCCGTAATTCACCATGGAAAGGTTAGCCGGGAAATGTGTAATTTTTAGTTGCTTTTAATCCTGCTTATATTTGCATGTTTAAATATTATAAAAACTTTAATTTGTATATCAAAAATTGTTAGGAGAGAGTATGTTGTAGTGCCTGTTAGCGTTGCTGTCAAGAAAGATATTTATCATAAAATTTTTGATGCAAATTTTGTGTGAAATAAAAGCTGAAACTATGTCTAATTTTCATGAAAAACAAAAAATACAACTTTATTTTCGAAATAGAAGGGAGATTTTAGGTGTGACAATACCGGAATCAGTCAATAAACTGCTTGAAGAATTGATTGAACAACTAATCGATAATTATATAAATAGTTGGTATAAAGCAAAAATAAGCGGTGATCTAGCATTTGTCAATGAAATAAGGTAGTTTCAGCATCATTCTACAATTATAAAAATTATATGGTAATTCAGCTTTATCTGTTTTTTAGTGATTGGTGTTTTGTATGGCAATGTAGACATTAAGTCATTCAATGATTCTTAATATTAAACTGTATTACAGTGAAATATCCAAATATTTGTTTCAGGCATCAGATTCGTTATGCTATTGCTGTTTTGTATTTACGCTTTCGGAAGATTGATCTTTCATCGACAATCTTGTTTGAGGCTGTACCATTAGCAGTAATACATTGTGATAGGGTCGAACATTTAAGTGCACTTATTGACAAAAGTGTATGTTTTCTAGGAAGAAAGATTTTTCTCTCAAATATTATGATTCTTGTGACTATCAGAAATTCTTAATTAAAAAAATTGATTTAGTTCTTCGAGGTTATTTCTAATCCTTTCCAATAATTTATGATTTTCACTCGTAGTTCTGATCGCTAATTACTGCATATCGTTTAGATATATTCAACTCAATCGATTGAAACGAAAATCTTGGAAACTATGCCGGATGTACATTTTGCGCTTAGCTCACGACAAAATGAAGTGGATTATCTACGCGAATTGGCTGATCACTTGATTGAGCTTATAATGGATGAAAATTGTATTGCAGGCCATTCCAATGATAAGGATTCTCCTTCTTCCGACATTCTTAATAATCGTTCGGTATTATTTCCAAGAAGTTCAAGTTTTTTATGATTCATGAGTTGTAATTTTGCTTTAGTGAGTGAAACTGTTCGTTGATAGTAAGCATAAATAATATATTTGCATTGTCTGCCCTCTTTAAATAGATGCATTTTAAACGCCTGAAGTAGATTAGTATGTAGCATTTTTCGTAAAAGGCATACCATAGCAGTAGATAGTTGACGAATCTTATTACTAAAAAAGTAGCCCTATCATCATCCTATCATCTGATAATAATGATGTGATTAGGTTAATGAAACCATTTTAGCAGCCATGGGCAAGTCATATATGTCGCCATTTTTTACGGGAACTTTTTGTTTTTTCATTCTTTTTACCTGCTATGGATTTAATAGCTGATCCAGATATTATCAATCGAATACTGATATTTCTCTTCGATTCGGATGTTCTCAGCTGTCCGCAGATGTCTCAGGTATTTTAGATATGAGTTAAAATCTTTTATCTTTCGCTTTTAACTTTAGAAATAATGTCGTTTATAGTAGCAGATCTCCAGACAAGTATTTCTTATGGCGCTGACAATACAAAAATACGAAGGATAGCATTTATATGGGAGTGGATCTCCCATTTCAACTCCATTTATATGGAGTTGAAATATATTTATCTCAAAAATGTCTTTTTCAGCGCAGCAGACAGGTTGAAATCTTGCATGGACTTACTGATTATTCTCTAAGCGACACTCCTGATTCACTGCTTCAATTAAAACTTAGTGATATGCTTCGAGATACTGGTCAGTTAATGATGTTCAGAGCATATTTAAATAATATTCATGCACCTCTAAATGAACTTGATTTTTTAGTTCATGCAGGAGATGCGCATGGAAGAATGCTTAATATTCAGGTAATTATTTTTATGATTTATCTGAGTTGTGAAGCCGATAATGAACTTTTGCAAAGATACTGCAATATGAAGTTCATCAGGACAATTTTTCAAATATGATGAATTGTTGTCATAAACTTTATCTGGATTCTTCTTATCTTTCTTTTATACATCCATTATCACAGAATTATGTTGTTTTATCTGAGAAAATTTGTAAGAAGTATGTCATAAATTCTATAAGGATAGTTAAAATGTAGACAATGTTTTGCGTTAGTGAATTCATGGAAAATATGATTTTGTTTAGTAATGTTGCACTGCATTTACAGAATGATCATGTTGCAATGAGTGAATTGCAGTACGATATTTGGGAGCTTTTTATTAAATATATTCACGAGAGTGCTGCAGATAGGGTTAATCTTCCTACTCAGATTAGATGTAATTTCAGCGAAGCTGTGGAAAAGCATGATTGTGAGCTGCTTGATCGATGTTTAGAAAAGGTTTAATTTTCATTATTTGATTAACGTTTCAAGAAATTATCGGGAGCCTGGGATGATAAGTATGAAATCATTGAAGTTTATGGAATTTTTAATATATTTCATCAATTTGAGGATTTCAGGCTTTTCAAATTGTATACAAACGAATGCAGCATGAGTATGTGATACCATTTTGTCAATCAGAATATTTCTTGAGTAATTTGTGTGGCCCTCGACCTGTAGATATTGGTGAATTAATTGCATCCGGCGAACATACTAAATCAAACGGTTGTCTTCCATCAGCTGTTGAACCTAACTATTCCCTAGCTCAATTCAGGTTAATAAAATTTTCGCAACTATTGCATTTCTATGTTTCTTCTCTTTGTTTCTGACTTCTCAGTTACTTATAGTCAGTATTATGCATGGACAAAGATATACATATTCCGTCTGCTTAGAAATTTTAGAACCTGAAAACCCTGAAATTAGCTGTATGAAACTTGAAATTGAACAATTCTAATTTGAATTTGTTGACTCACAATCAGTATAAGAAAGAAGCCGAAAGAGTGGGAATCACATATTTTGAAACCCAATATTTATTGTAAAGATCATTCTGTACAAGAATTCAAATATCTTTCTAATATTTGTCAAGTGCAGGAATCGTTTTTGGAGGATGGTTTTACCAACAGCTGGATCAGTTGACCCATTGTTTGATCATTTGAACAATGTTGCATTAAGCGAGGGGAACAATGGAATCGAACCTGGTGATGATGTCACGCAAAGTTTGAGTTCCAACTCAGCAAGTGGTGGTACAACTATAGATTTTGAAGTACATTTGCTTTATTTTAATATTTTCATAATAAGATTTCACTAATATTTTGTAAAGCATTAGAATTCCAACTTGTCGTGAATAATGAGGAAGGTAAGTTCACAAAAGTGCAGGATGATCAATTTATCTCAAACGTGGCATATTCTGATATCCATTTGATACTTGAGACATTTGAATCAATCTCAAAATTTTTTAGGTGAGCTTAGTCATAATTTCTGTAAGCAGTTTTCAGCCTGATGAAGAGTTTGCCGAACAGCAGACGAATTCGAGTAATTCATTTGAAATACCGATGTTTGATCCGGAACGTGATATGAACAAGTGGAATGTGACAATTCCATATGTTGAACCACGAAGAGATCCTGTTGATGGTCTGTTCTGGATTTTTTTCTTGATATTTTAGCTAATATCTGAAAAGAGAAACTGGCGTATTAATTTCTAAAAATTCAGACTTAGATATTTTTATGGATTGATTTATATTCAGGCCATACTATGTACGTTTATGTCATTTCGGTTGAAAGGTTTGATGTAAGGAATGACGTTGAGCAAACATCGCTACCAATCACTGGAACACCACAGAAAGTATGTCTCTTTTCTCTTAAATTAAATGGAATTAACCAGTTGTCTTTATCTGAGGTTTTGTTAAAATCTTTTGACTTTTCGAATATTTTAACATCCAGCTCTCAATATTTGCAGTGGACGCTGATTCGCCATTACAATGAATTTTACATTTTGGAATCAAAGCTAGTCGAGTTTCATGGAAGTATGATCAAAACGGAGTCATTGCCACCACGGCGTTTTTTCAACTATAAAAGCCGTGTTTATATGGAATCGCGCCGTGAAAATTTCGAACGTTTCATTCAGCTTCTCACCAAACAGGCCAGCACTTTTATTTTTGAATAAGCACTTGATGGTATGCAATATGCTAGAAATAGGAAAGCTTGACATGGTGTTTTCACAGCTCCTTTAAATATGACTACTACTGAATCGATTAATGAAAATCAGTTCGTAGCAATATATAATGAGATGAGCATATTCAGTTAATCTAATAAACTTTATCCTTTTAGCGAGCATTGAAACAGTCAGATTTGCTGTTTGTTTTTCTGAGTACTGAACAAAGGTTAAAGGATTCAACTCAAATTTCTGATCTATATCCATGGAATGTAAGTTACAATTCAAGAGCTTCAAGAGCACAATGATTCAACTGTAATTATCCTATTTTACTTTTGCCTTTTTAATGCAGTTTATCTTCTAAGCGAACATAATAGATAGTAATCTCAATAAGTTTCAGATGGTAAAAAAAGTGCCGAGTAAATTTGCTCGTGAAAAAGGTCAGAATTTAAAACCATTTATTTTATCTCTGCTGGCGACAACACTGGTTACTCATTCGAACAATTCGACGGGATCAAGGTGGGATTTCAGAAAGCTCAAATTTTGCCAAAGACTACAAGTTCTTACATATAAAGAAAATGCATCGAAATGCGTAGAAATGCAATCGAGAATTCATGCAGAATACTTTTGTGCATCTTTTTTTGCTCCAAATAATTGTTTAAAAAAAATTATCCTATTGCTCGTTCTAAAATAATTTTGGAATGCTCGTTAAGAATCAGTATTGAATAATCCAGTGTTTTCAGCACCGTATCAACCATAAATTCAGAAATTGTGAATCAAACACGGAAGATATTACGAAGTGATATATATGGTGATAATTGTCCAACTGCTCAGACAGATTTCTCCCTCACAAAAAGTACATTGTGGACGAGGTATCTGTTTTAATTATCTGATTCTGATATTTTCTTTGTAGTCGTGTTTCCCACGTTCCGTGTATTCTTTTTAATTTCATACGTAACAAGTCAAATAATTTAACAGTCCATTTTCCTGCGGTTGATTTCCTGCTCTTTAATAGATCAGTTTTGATGCTTAAACTGTAATTTGCTAAAAGCAAAAGTTAAATGTAATATTATTTCCCCATCAAAAAAAGAGAAATCAGCGAATGAGTTTTGATTAGTCGGGAATTAACAGATCTTAACCTGATGGAATCATTTAATTTTTGACAACAATTAAATCTTAGAAATTGATTTTTGCATTTCATTTTTCTTTTTTCGAAATCTTCAGCAGTTTCTATGATGCCATCCTTTTCATTTTGAATCGTTTGTTTGGTGTTGTTCGCTGGCCAATATGGATTATTATTACGATTCGACATTTAATGGGAGGTACTATTGATGCAGTAACAGCTGTTTTATTTAGACGATTTCTGAATAAAATATTTGTGGAAGTTAATTGCATACGCATACTGCGTTTCATTCAGGAATCAATTGTTGGTCTTAATAATCCAGTAGAAAGCGATCAGGTACTGATGATTTATTACATTAGTGAACTGCATGAGTTTCGCGTCTTTTTTGCTTTTTTGATCATTCAGATAATTTGTGTTTGGATTTTTGAACTTTCTGTATATTACAGCTGCTCATTGTTCGGAAAATTGTAAACCGTTTGCTGTTCATTATTGATTATATTATAATCGATATTGTTGCTGAATAACCAGATTTTGCTTTTTAGGAAAAAATGCTACGTATGGAGTTGGCGCAACGTTTAACCCTGAAATACTTGCAAGAACAATTGCCAACTTGTTTTATGAAATTAATTGGCCATAAGCATTTCTGTCAAGGAATGCAAACTATTTTTCGTATCTTACAATATCCACGTTTAAATAAACAACTAGCATATGTTTATCTTGATATAATTACACAAAAATTATTTCCAATAGAAAATGAGCGGAAATTGGAGATCAAATAACCACGCATATTTTTAATGCTCTCTACTGATTGTAATATTATTACCATTAATTTATTCAGGTATTTTTCTTTGTCGATAATTTAAATTCGCTTGAATTTGTTGAATTGACATTCATACTAAGCATTTTAAATACGTTGTGATGTTTAAGTCTTCTGTGACAATATTTGCCTTCATCGTTTATGAACTGATTTCTTCTAGATCTACGTATGTAACCGATATATTAAAAACATCGTTCATGGTCATTGTTTCAGAAAATCACGTAAATTAAGATAATTCACAGTTGTTTGGTACTCATCTCGAAGGTGGTTTTATGTTTTAGTCACAGTGTATATCATCTTTCATGAGTCATTTTTTCTTTTCCAAATTTATTACACTAGTTTATTGATATGTTTTATTGCATAACATTCAATCTTATTAAATTGAAAAATTCACTTCATTTGTCATCCTTCACAGACTTCTTACTAATCAGCTAATTTATGGTTGTTACTTGATTTTCAAAGTTTTGAGGTACTTTTTCTCCTACCGTTAATTTATTTAATCTTATTAGAGATGTATTTCAATATATTTTATTATGTTTCCTATTATATCACTGTTTTAAACTACATATAATTTCATGTAACTTTCAAATTCATTGGTTAGCTACTTTGATCTCATTGACTTTAATGTGTATTATTATTTTTCTTAAGCTGTGTTCAGTCCTCATTCCTAATAACTTCAAATCTGTCTTTCGAGAACATTTAATCAAACTTTATCAGTCCGTTGTACTATCATGATGGATTCATTTGTCGATCATCCTTTGTGTAATTGTTCTCGTTCCAGATATAAGTGTTTTTTAAACTGTTCATATAAGTTAAAATGCTTCAAATATTGCCTTTCTTGTCACTGTCATCATTTTCCGAAAGAAATTAATAAAGATCGGTAAAATTTTGTTTACGGTGATAATTGATTTGAAATCATTTATGTTTAGAAATTATTTTGCTATATATCTCAATTTATATATTTTGATAAATATTGACTTTCATTACTTACCCGTTTATTGGGAATATTCCAGTTCTTTATCGGATATTAAAATCTGTGTATTCATATGGTTTATAGAGTACTGAAGATAAAAAATATGTTAAGCAATATGCTCAATATCTGATGGAGTATTTAAGCTTGATGGAGTATAGCTTGACTGAAACTGTACAGTAGTTGAAATTTGCTATGACAGTATCAGAAACTACTGATAAATTACAAATAAAAACTTCCCAGGGATTTAATCGCTTTAATGAGATTAGATTTTGATATAAGGTGATTTTCAGGATACTAAAGGAATGCATATTTATGACTGTTTCCAGCATTTGCCATATGCATTTGAACAAGTTGCAACAGTGTTTTGGCACCGGTATCCGAATACAACTGCAAAACACGTCATAAGCGAAGATTTCATCGAAGTTGCGGTTAGCAAAGCTATTCGAATTTTTGGAGGTAGAAGGTATTTTGAGAACGATGCTATAGTCTCGCTGATTGTTACATTTTGCTAATTTGTCTTGTTCTTATGGGAGTATATCACCGACCGTGTTTTTAATCATCCAGTGTTTTTAAATATGTTTGCCCATATTGAAATGGTAATATGTCCTTGAATGGCAAATGTTAATAGCTAAATCATTTCCTTATTGCCACTTAATTCATTTTCTCAAATAGTATACAAATGGTATATTTTTCGATTCACTACGGTGAATTATATTGGTGTGTTAAATTAAAAAATAAAAACAAATATAAGAAGAAGAAATAATATGCAAAAAATTTATGCATATAAAAGTTTGAGGTGTGTGAATTGGTTTATATATATATATACAAATCGGGGTTTTATTGTATTTGTTAAATAGCTTAGTTCTTATTTTTTCAGATTTCAGATTGATGGTGATCAGATCAGGACGAAAAAACTGATATTGAAGCAGACAGGAACATTTTTAAAAGCGGTTCCGAGATGGATGTCACGTTTGACGAACATCAGGGTATTATGAACTAATGTTTTATTCAGTTGTAAATTTCAAATTAGTTTTTGGAATAATTTCTTTCTGAATCCAATTTCTAATTCAAAAGTATTTACACTAAAAATGCAAGCAGAATTTTGATGTTTTAAAGATATCTTCTTTACACGACCTTTATAGGTAGTACCAACAGTTGAAGAGAGCATATTCGATCGAAGGAAAAGGTCTTTAGTGACTTACACAAGAAATATTACAATGTTATCCACCTGTAAAATTCATGAACGTTGTGTTTATAAGCCGGTATTTTTTCGTTTTTTTCAATGCAGGATTATCCATAATTCATTTTTTATATCACTATATGGCAGTCAGTAATCATTTTTGCTAACCTTTTTGAAAATGTATGAAATTTATGTGAAATTCAGTTTCTCTGTTAAGTAATAATGCCTTAGAAACTCCTAGAAACTGTTGGGTTTTCAACTTCAATAGTTTCTCAAAAAAATATCTGAATGTTACGATTATGCGAAGTAATAATAGAATTAATTCGTGTTAATTAGAAGTAAAGAACTGTAATATTTATGGAGAAAGTTATATTTATTGATTCAAACAGTATAAAAGTTTAATTAAAGAATTTCTGAAAATTTTGCTGAAAGGGTTTCAAAAACGGAATCCCGGGAACGATTGTGGAACGCGGTGGTTTTGTGTCAACATCATTTGGGAAGTTTAATTCGGTAATTGAGCGTATTTTAATGGCAAATTTCAAGAAGAATATGAGGAAAACAGTAGTTGTGTATATGGAAAAGTTGATGAAAAGGTTGCTTTTTTGATCATGTTCTTTGTTGATCATACTAGTGATTATACCCCTTTTTTCACTTTGGAAATACCGGAATTTTTTTTCGAATTATGGGTACGAGGACGCATCAAGTCTTATTGTATTAACTTTTTCGATATTATGCAGTGAAACTAAGTCGGGAAATCATTTGATTTTATAGGTTTGGTGAACCTGCATTGGCCAGTCACAGTCATCCTGTGAGGCAAAAGATTAATCGTTGTAATTTTTCCACACAGGACTAATTTTTATAATTATAATCATTATCATCCTTCACAATTCCAATTTCTTTATCATCACTTACCAGTATCGTGTGTACGATCTCAAGTTCAATCGTACATTTCTGGTGTTGTCTAAATTTTGTTCTATTTATTATTATTGTTTTTAATTTGTAAAATGTTATATCAGGTTTTCTAATCCTTTACATTTAAAAATAATGAAGCAATTCAGAAAATGTTGCGATGTGATTTTCTAAAGCTTATTTATTTCACTGAAAGTTCAAATTGTTTTCAGTTTTAATTTCTTTTCATGGAAATAAGTCATTTTTCTTGCATAGTGGCTGTTTTCTTCCTTCTAGATAAAAAATTCACATTGCTATGCAACAGCAGTTCTTGTGTTTGTTTGTCTTTCAATTCAAAATGCTTTTTGAATTTCTTGTTTTCTTGTGAGTGGTATCTCTTATTGATATTACAAGCTTTTCCATTAAAAACTGTATTTTCATGACTTTGTTAATGTTAACTGGTTATTTGGAATTCTGGAAAGAAAATACCTTCAGAATATCTTTTGTGTTATTGATTATTTGTTTGAGGAATGTTACCTTGTTAATATTCGATACGGTAATATGGCAAATATTTTGTGTTTCAGAAAACTTATTAAAATGGAGTTAAGTAATCTAAAAAGACTTAACGATAGCTAACATTACGCCTTCTCCGTGATTTGCTGCTTCAGAACAAAGATCAAAATATCCGACAAATTGTTGCATCTAATATAACAGCTTAAATCATTCAGTAGCTTCATTTTTTCAGTTTTGTGTGGTTTCCAGAATCAGAATTAATGGAAAGTTAAATTTCGTTCAGGGAGAAGTGTGAAAGACAAAAGCGTAATCAGTTCGATGAATCCAACGAGTTTATCAATATTTCGCGGAGTTTGTTTAGCTGGTCTCGTCTCTCTTTTACATTGTGCTTATTCAGCTGCACAGGTACGTATCTTTTATATCATTGAAAGGTCTCCATCTCAGCGGAATCTTGAGGAAGGAGTTTCACTATTTTTCACAGATACATGAAAAAGCAGTAGATAAACTTCTCAATGCGATTGATATTAAAAAACGAAGTGGTTCATAACATACTAGAAGAAATAAAATACTGGCTGTCTTCGAACGGTGATCAATTTAATAGTTATTGATCCTGCTAAATCTGAATCTGAATCTAAAAAAAAGAAAACTTTGGTCTAAAGAGCAACTATTTTTAAATTATTTCTTTCCCAGTATCTTTCGGTAGAGAGACCATAAAGTCAGGTAGACATTATAAGATAATGTCCCGAGTAGATATTATATAATATTAATTATTTGCTACTTTCAAAATGGCAGTTTTCTCTAATAATGATTGCTAATTAGCAATGAAAATAAATATCACCCAGTTCTTCCATATTATAAATAAATGATTTGAATAGAATAGATTTGCCGGTTATTATTGCGATAATCTTCAAGAAAATCGTGAATAGTAACAGTTGTCTGTAATGTTAGACAACATATGGACCAACTACCAACATTATATTTTTCTTATTTTTGGCAGTCGTTGTTACAAAACTAAGAATAAGAAATTTTGGTCTCGGATTTCTTAACTTTCGTTGATTAGGGTAGATTGTATTATTTTTGCAGCATCGATTTTATTTACGACTAACGGAACAACCGTTTACGCAACTGCCTCTTGATATTGTCGTACAAACGGTTGTAAGCTTAATTGCTTTCATTTACAGTGCCACTTATATTGCCGGAGAATTTCAACCAATCCGTTCTGATTTGCAGGTTGTTAATTGCTAATTTTAAATTTACTTCCTTCGAATTCCGTATTTTTTTGAAAATTTTTAAGTATTTTGCTCCGAGCCTTGCATATAAAATGGAACAGAGATCTTACTTTCTGTATAACATGCAGTGAGCTGTATAACATGCAACATCAAATGATTAAATTGTTGATGATTTAGAATAAGTAAAACTAGAATTTGAAAATTGCTAAAAAACTTCACATGACTTTAAATGTCCATAAAAGATTTTTATTTTCATAATAACTAAATTTTATGTTCAATGCTGTAGAAAGTCACATCGTGGATAGAGATGAAAAAATGAATTTTAGGAGTATGATTTTTGAAACAAATTTTTAGAATAACTATTGAGGAGTAGCTAGATTCAGGTGATTTATGCTTAGAATTTTTTCTCGAGGTTTTTAACGCTTAATGCTTTTAGAATCGTACAAAGTCATGGGATACAGTTGGAAACTGCCCATCATTTTATACATTCGATCATCGTGCAAAAACTCTTTCGCCATCATACAGCGATTCACTCCATCACTACCGCGATTCTTCATTGGTTATTTTTTTTAAACTTCCATTTTCGTTATGAGATTTGTTTTTTCGATATAGCTTTTCAACTTCAGTTATGTTCTCAAAGTTTTGTTCCTTGATTTAATGAGACTAAGAAGGTTACGAAATGCTTATATTTGAATTTAGGAGAATGCTTCAGACGTTGACGTAAGCACTTATTAACAGAATTTTCTTATGTTTTTTGGTTTTCCTCAGCTTTCTTCCGTAAAACATTTTCAATTCCTACCTTTTAAATAACACTTTTTTTATGTGCTATAAAACATGAAAGTGTTTACATTCTTGAAACTGCTTTACCAAATATATTAGGATATTTTATTTTCTCACAGCTACATTTTATAAGTGATGACTGATACGTGAATGACTGATACTCAGTGAATCAAGTACAGTAATTTAGAGTATTAGAAAAGAGAGGATGGGCTCAATTTTCAGTGCACCATTTTCTGCATCCTTACAGCGATTGAGGATTCAAACATTAAAAATCTCAGCTTCGTTGTTTACTCACAATTTTTGTTTGAATTTATTTAATTTCAAGTTATAGGACCCGTTTTCGTCAACTGGCGAACTTTTTCACAGCGACAGTTAATCGTTAAGTATTCGACATTATTCTCTTCATTTTTCCCA
This sequence comes from Cruorifilaria tuberocauda, assembly GCA_013365365.1. NCBI lineage: Eukaryota > Metazoa > Nematoda > Chromadorea > Rhabditida > Onchocercidae > Cruorifilaria > Cruorifilaria tuberocauda. Next base: position 59,815 of record JABVXU010000197.1, on the reverse strand, counting down.
GTGTTCTCTTTTATGTCATATGAGGTATGTTTTTCTGATTTCTTCGACAAAATTTTTCAATATCGAAATTATATTTATTGTTAATTTTTGAATCATGTTTTATTAATTGTAATTTAGATAATAATTACTTCATGCGATAGAAAAACGACATCATGTCCAGCCATTATCTATAAATGTGTTGGGAATGAATTGTATGGAAAGTTTTCAATGGGAAAAGAAGGAATATCGCAACGAAATCCTCAGTCAAAGTCTCTTTCCAAAAAGGTAACGAATCTTTGTTGGTGAAAGAGATATTCTAAACTTATTTCTTCAATTCTGAAAAAATTTTTTTTTAAACAGTGAATATTGCAAAATATAAAATCAATCATGATTTATTGCTGCTTGCTGCAGTTTTTATGCTACACAATAAGTAGATTAGTTGTGATATGTTTTTTAACTTCAATTCAGATTTTTGATATTAATTGAATTTAGAGCATCCTAATTGATGTTAAAAATACTTAATTCAGGTGGTCTTTAGTTATGCAGTTAGTAATGCGCTGTTTATAAGATTTTCAGCATTCTTTGTGATCGCGAAAAAGAAATTATACATTGATTATACTCAATTAAAGTGTTCACTTTGTACTTATAGGTTATAAACGAATCCCTTCATCAATGTTTAAAAGTAACTCGTGAGCGAGATTATGCCAATTATGTTGCCGGATTAGTGATGCCATCGGAAATTCAGCCTGCTTTGTTCACTGTAAATCTTTTACTTCTATCTACTTTTGCTTTCAATGGTTTAATGGAATTAAAGAAATTCTTATAATGCACCGTATGAGACGGCTAGTTTTAAAGTTTTTTCAGCTACTGGCTTTTAATGTCGAATTAGCTATTATTCGAGACCAAGTCGTTCGTAATGCGGGAGTTTCTGGAATATATCGTTTGCAATTCTGGAAAGATACTTTGGATGTTTTATATGGTCAAGCAAAGGGACCACTACCTCGGTAGTTTATCTTTTCATAAAGCTTCAAATTCGAATGCGTATTTTCAATTTCAATTTCCCTCATAATTATACTCGACGATCAGATAAGTTTGCAGGCAACCAGTTGCAATAGCTTTAAGTCTCTTTGGACATCGTTTTGATGAGCATTTACTAAGAAATTTGGTTATCGCAAGGCAAAGAACGTTGGGTGATCGTCCGTTCGAATCTCTCGTTGACGTCAAGAAGTATGGCATCGAAACTACAGGCTCCGTAATTCAACTGATTATGCATCTACTTTCTGGCTGTCATGGGGTTAATGAGGTATTGCTTTCTGAAAAGGCAATCCAAGCAGCGGAGTCGATGTCACATGCTATTTCAATTATTACTTTAATTAGGTACTTATTTTCACTGGAAGTTTCGGCTTTAGATTTCAATTTTTTAGTTTCAAATTTTAATTTTTTTAATATAAGATATTCTTTCTAAATTTTTGATGAATTTGTAACAGGTCGGCGATACCTTTACTGGCAAGAGGGATCTTCCTGCTTCCGAATGATTTAATGGAAAAATATCAGTTAAGTGAAGATGACGTATTTGGGAATAAAAAGCCGAATGCACTGCGTGATTTAATCAAGGAGCTTACTGATGTCAGTGCCTTGAGATTTCCGAATTGAATTGAATTTGATTATAAAAGAATTATATAATTTCTTATGTAGCTTTTTCAAGACAAGTTTTGAAATATTATGAATAATAATTCTGATTCCTAAAAATTATTTTGAAGGATGAGTATTCTTTTATTAGCTTTACTCGATCGCACCAGTTAATCAATCGTTTTTGTCAAGACCTACTCAGCTGCAGTATTTTGTGGGCATATTCTAATTTTTTAAATTTAAAGATAGCAGAGGAGGAACTTTTAAAAAGTAGACAATATCGTAAAAGCATCGAACCAAATTTACGACTGGCGCTCATGGCAAGCGGTGCAACATTGGATCACGTGGTGAAAACACTTCGCCAGAGCAATTATAATTTACTGAATGCTCGACTTCAACATGGATACAGTCTTCTTGCATGGCGTTTTTGGTGGCGTAGGTTGTTCGGTCGATATTGACACTGAGGTTAGGAAGTGGTAGATGGATGTTTCTCGAGTCCAACTTCAAAATACATCGTTTTTTTACGTTTGAAAAATTTCTCTATCTTATTGTTTTTCTTAGTCATTCATTACTTTTAGTGTTTTCCTTCTGTACTATTTTTTATTGATATAATTTTTTTTATTCTTTGAACTTTTTTTTTGAATTTATTTCAAGAGTCAATTATTTTGGAAATTCATTGATCATTTGAGCTCTTTTGAAGTCGCGTTATTTCCACATCTTTTAGGAAGAACAAATAACTTGTAATGATAATTGTTGTTATTTTTGTTTTTGAATCACATTGATTATGTTCTTTATCATTAGAAGGGATTATCCGTTATTTTATTAATTTAATAGGAAAATTGGATCAATTATTGACTATTTATAACCTTGGAGAAGGAAATTTATGATTTTTGCAAACTTTTCCGTAACTTAAGCATCTCATTTTTTCTCGTGAATCATCCTGGTCTTTTTACTCCTTGCTCAAAGTTTCATTATGGTGTCGAGATAGTTTGTGGGAGCGATGTGAATGAAACGAAAGAGATAGAAAAGATGAAATGATCTCCAAAAAGATACGAAAGCGTAATTCCTTTTCTTTGTAATAATTTTGTCTTCATTTTGTTTGGTAAATATTTTTATAAAATAAAAATTTTTGTTACAGCTAATAATAGTTAATGTATGAAATTTATAACCCACACATGCTGTTATTACTATTTCTCCACCTAATATTATTTTGTATGAAATTGATGTCTTCTTGTTTCGGGCAATTATTTAATATTACCCAATAACGGACAGTGTCATATGAAATGAGATCAAAGTTAAAAGTTAAAATTGGTTATATGATTATGACCTTCTGAAGGAATTGAATTCTTGTTGATGATTTCGTTTTTATTAAAAATCAAAGTTTCTTCTTATAACAAATATTTTAACTTTTTAAATTGGAATCAGGAGTTTATTTGCGTATTTTAAATCAAATTTTAGTATTCGACAAGATATGAGGACTAATATAGATATTTTGTTCATTATTTGGATTACAAAACTACAATTAGTCAGTTAAATTACCGGTAGTAGAGTTCGTATCTTTACTGAGCTAAATGATTTTATTTTCTGATGGAAGTCAAAATCAATCTCGAGAAATTTGATTCTTTAATGCTATTAAAATTGACTAAATTTGATTTTCTTATAGAAATTGCTCAGGGAAATTAAAATTAATTTCAAAGATTTCATTTTCTCTTTTATGAAATTGCAGATAAATTGATCTTATAGTTGTAGTTCTGGTCGGGAAATATGAATAAAAATTTGACTACATCCACAAAAGATTTAAGCCCTTGGCTGGCTACATATTCCTCTATTTGTTATATGGATTTCATATTGTCCTAATGGTAGTCGAACTTTTCATCCTGCTTTTTGAGGGTGACCTCGAATGGAAATATTTGAAATAATATTTTGTAAACTATTCTTCTTAATTTTTATTGTTCTTAAAATTGGACATTTTCAACAGAATTACCAATGAGAATTTTAATTTTTTTTAAATTTTTGATTTGTTGACAGCCTTTTTTTAGCTGATATAGTTCACAATTTTATTAATTTATAATTAAAAAATCTATTTTAAATAATTTCTCCTCTAATTGCTTGCTATTTTAATACATTTATTCATAGATGCATATGATTTTTAGGTTTAGGTTTTAAATTTAACAAAATTATGTAAAGGTTGAATATAAAATAGAATCTAATCAAATATCGCCCCACAATTGAATACTTTTTCATTAATTTTCATCACACTTTGCTCTTACATTTCATTTTAATAATTTTAGTTCATAAAATGATTATTATAATTGAAATTAATTGGTCAATAGCAATGCTAAAAACTTCAAATATTTTTAATTATTGTTATCGTACTTTTATGACATCTTTTACACGTCAGAATTACTTTTCTTCTCATTCTTTATTGATAATTTCGGGACAAACTTTATTTGAGATCATAATACGGTGTGATAATTTTATAAGATTATTGTGCAGGTTTCAGTAAGTATTAATACTATTTCATATAGCAGTTAAGACATATCTATCCTTCCTTATAGCATAAAAAGCTAAAGTTAAGAAATAGGGTTCAACACTTATTTGAAGGTTAGTTGTTCCATTCTTTTAATATATGAACTTTTAATTTTGATTTAACTAGCATGAGAATGCTGCAAAATGTTTGTTTCCCAAAAAATATCCAAACTATCACGTAAACTATGCTCTACTTTCCATACCTCCGATAATGTAATTATCAATATTTTTTTGAATTATGTGCAAATGTTTTTATATGTGATGTTCTTTATAAGACTTAGCGTCCACACAGTCTATCATAACGATTTATTCAGTCGTTTATCTAGGAAGGTGCAAACTATTTCGAAGTTTTTTTTTTATTTTCAATACAGATATGGTTGATAAAACGACCAGTGAAACAATGTTTTATATCATTGGTGAAGTAACTTCTATCTGTTTTAATTAGCTTTATTGATTGTTAATATTGCTTGTTGTACAGGATAACTGATTTCATCTGTTTTCGTGTACTCAACCATTACCAATCACAACAATGTCTTTTTCGATTTTTCATTTTTCTTAGAACACTGGTATTCTCTACCCATAATGTTGTTTGTTTTTTTTTCTGCTTTTTTTTGATTATTTTGCTAAATAACTATTAATGAATTTTTTTGCTAACTTAATCACTAAAAAATATCAACCATCAAAATGTATGTAAACCTTAGTTTTGTTTTTATAAATAGAATTTAACAAAAAACTAAATTATGATTGAGTACGAAAAGCAATATTGTTTGTTGAGGATAACAGAAGGAAGAACTGTTGCAGTATTGTATCAGAAATAATGTATAAAATAATTCTATTTGAATTAATTCCGAATAACATACACTTTTGTATTGGCATTAAATACTACTTTAATTATAGGCAAATAATATTAGCGGCGACATTAATTATGCAATATACTATTAAGATGGGTTATTTGTTTAATTTACAACTGATTTTTCTATTTCTATTTACAAGATAAAAATGTATGTTTGAAATTGTTTTAGCATGAAATGAAGAATCTGTGTGATGATGCAATCATAAATATATCCAATATTTGGATACATTTGATACCAGATGATACCAAACTCTAACTGAAATGAGCATTAATTTTCTATTGTCTTTTTACTCTTGAGAAAAAAACTCGACAAGGTTTCGAATTTGGAAATATTGAAATTTGATCAAAAAAAAAACATTAATTTTTCATTTTAAGCATTATTAATAAATATAACAATGAAAACTACGGAATTACCAAAAGTTTCGTTAATATTTTTTGTTCCAAATAGATTAATAAATCTTCAGAATGGACGATTTAAAGATTTTCACCTTTTGACTGATATTAGTTTTGTATAATTTTTGCTAATTTCACTTTACTATTTTTTAGTAATAAATAGAATTATGGAAATATATTAATTAGTATAAAAACTGAAATTTCAAATGAAAAAAATTGCAATGTGCTTCAATTGTCGCGCAATAATTTACATAATTCAAGAATTTTCATATTTGCTGTATTAAGAATTATGCGGGCAGTCAAAAATTGAATACTTTACTTATGGTATGAATAACTACACGAAATGAAACAATTTTTAATAACAAAAAAAGCGATAAATTTCTTTTCAAGAAAAACGGTAAATAGTTAGATAAAGCACAAAATAATGTAAGGCAATCAAAACTTGGCGTTACACACTTATCTATTCATAAATTAGCATATTATTCATATATTTCAGCAAGTTGTTTAATTTCAAAAGTAAAAACTTGCTTTTCAGGTAAAATAATTAAGGAATTTAATATCATTCTGGAAATGCAAATTTTTGGATTGAGACGAAAATTTTTGCACGCTTGTTGCACTTTTGCACTTTCTACTATTTTAAAATGTCATCATTTTAATGTTACATTTGGTGTGTACGGTAATATTCTAATAAACATCAATGATTTTAATACATGGAATCTCTTTGGAGAGGTAGATTTTGAGGTAAAAAATTGTTTATAACAAAACACTGAAAATAGAATGATAACATATTAACAATAATTACATATTTTTCACTTGAATTTAGCATATTATTTTGTAATTAATCTGAGATTTGATTTTGTTATATTTCACTCATTGTTATTATTTGCTATACGATAACAACTGTAAACAGAATTATATTATTTCTTCATTTAAACCTAATTTATTCCAACTTTTTTTCATTTTATAATTTTCTCTAGCAGTAATTATTAGTTCGAATATATTCTTCTTCTCCCCCCTTTTTTTCATCATGCAATGGAATGAATTATGATGACGTTTTGCAATCAACAGCATCATTTATATCAGATGTTTCAACATCAGAATCCACACCGTAAGTAACCTGATCTTCTAACAGTGTTTGGGTAGCTACTGTTGCTATCAATCGTTCCGTAATCCTTTCATCCGATAACGGTCTACTTGGTCCTGTCATGGTAGTCTTACGTACTGAATAAGTTGGAATAGCGCCACGACTATATATATTTGCAAGTGCATTACGAATCTAAAAATAAGAAATGAAAATAAGTTTGCTAATATTTAAAAGAAAGCAATTTTATGGAAATAAATATTTGTTTTCTTTAAATTTTGCAAAGATTTCGAAAAAAGTTATGTAAAAAATTCTAACACTTTTTTTGAAAAAACCCAAAAAATTTTTTGAAAAATGACAAACCTCTTTAATCGAAATGACGCCCATAAGCTCTCCTCGATTTGTGATATAAGCATGATTAAGACCGAGTAACGAAAACAATGTATGCACCTGAAAAATAAATCTTACCATTGTTAACAAATAATTATCATCATCAGTATGACATTGTGATTTAAAATTAAAATTGGTTCCTCTTTATAAATCATTCTTGGTAGAAAATCACACCAATAGCTTAACTTTTCAAAATTTTACCTCTATCATCAAATGTTCTATTATATTATATTACAATAAAAAACAGATTTTGAGAAAAATACTTGATTACTTGATATTTGAAAAAAAACTGCAAATCTAAACGTATGCTCATCAGTATACTTACTCGATAAAGAGATGTACCCAGGACAAGTTGAAACGGTGCCGGATCAATGGCAATTTCATCCAGATTAATACGATGTTGTAAAATGTATGTACGCTGACGTACACTCAAATTTGTCACCTGAACGTTGCAAATTTTGGTGAGTATTAGTTGAAAAAATTAATAAATGATACCATTAAATAAAAAAATGTTGCACTTCAATAAGCAAATATCAGTAAGTGACATTTCGGAGTTGATAAGAACTTTCAATCTTCTTCTGATCAGATAATCAAACAGTTTTACGAAGCATTTATAGCACTTTCACATTTCCTTTTTTCTATCAATTATAATTTAATATATTCTAATCAGTGCTATCTTTTTCTTTCTCACACAATTTCACTGATGATATGTGATTAAATGCATTCCGAACACTTATCCTTTTGATTCTTTAACCTATTGGAAATTTACGATCCGTCTTCTTTGACTATTATAAATTAGTTTAAATTGATTTTATTACTCTTTGTCTTGCATTAATTTTTCAAATTATTTTGTTGGACTTATAATTAATTTAAAGTGAAACGAATACATAGGTGAGAAAGCTCACATTATGTTCAGCATCTGCTTGACGTTGCAGTAGTGGTGCTAATGGACTATCTGTAAAATGAAATAAAATTTAAATTTAAAATTTTTCAAAGCAATATTTAATTTGCATTCTTTAATTATTGGGAATAGTATAAAGGAATAAATTTTTTTGATCTTTTCGCTATCGAAATGAATAAAAATGGTCATAAATGATATTTGATTATTTTTCATTTCGTCTATTTTTTACTTTTCAATCTTTTCTATTATAAATTATAATTACCTCCACCGTGATCGTCATGCAGCGGACTGTTAGTAAGTAATGTGTTACCACTAATGTTTCGATCCGTTAATAAGTTATTAGTACTGATTCTTGAATTTCGTCGTATATGATTTAATAAATCAGAAGTAGTACCAGTCCTCCTTCGATCAATCATTGAGTCTGGACCTAACTTTTCGTACAATAAATAATTCAAATATTTTCTTGCTACTGAACCAAGTAAAATTTTCGTTCCTGAAACCACAAGACACTTATTCTCATTTTAACTTAAAAAAGTATTACTTAACACAATAAATCTCACAAATTGTTTATTAGATTTTTATAAGTATACCATAATTTTTACTTTTACTGTAAAGGAAATGAATAGATAAATGAGTCAAAAAAACTGAAATTTATTGAGAAAATTTAACTTACTGGAATCAGTGACAAGCGGATATGATCGCAAATGGGGTGTTGCTAATAAAAGTTCTCTGAGTTCACCGTACGTTGTAGATCTTGTTATACATAACACATTATGAATCATTACATTTTCGACTTTTAGCTTATGAACGCTAAAAAGTGGAAATCTAAGCATAAATTCCAATTAAAAATTACAATAAAAACCTAATATATGTTGTATATCGTCTAGCATATTTATGGTCTAATATAATTTTCTATTTGAAATGAAGTAGCCTGTGCTCTCACCATCCTTCTAAATTTAATTTTGATCCTTAAGTTTTCTTCATGAAATTGATCAGTAAAGGATTATCAAAAACTGCATCTTTACATCATTAAATAATGAAAGTTAAGTTGAAAAGAGCGTTTTATAATTGTTATAGTAACTGATACCTTTCCCAACCAGCATCAAAATATTTACCTAATTCGAGAAGGAGGTAAGTCAGTTAAATGGGGCAGATTTTTGATTTCAATTATACTTTCATAAATTGATGGTTGTAAAAAACTACTTATTGCATTACCAACCATTAACGCAATCTGAAAAAAGAAAATATTCCATTGTTTTAGGAATAAAAGGGGGGAAATTTAATTAAATTGTTTTCTAACATAATTGATTCATGAATGAATGCATTGTATAAGAATTTTTTTTCATTTCTCAAGTTTGTACAAAAATAATAAATATAGTATATTAGTTGAGCAAGCAAAAAATTTGCAAGCTATTACTATTTACTATTAACTTTGATTGTATGTCTAAAAAAATAGAATTAAAATATTAGAAAGGTAGGAAACTGGATTATTGCTTAATAAAACTGAAAATCTATAACTCGCAATGCAATAATAAATAACAGACCAGAACTGGTAGTAAAGGTGAAAGTTGACCTGTCGTTTCGCATACAATAACCGCTATTGAAAGTGAATGCGTCACTGATCCTGTATAAGCTGCTGCTCCTGAAGTCAGCAAAATTCTAAAATACTATCAATAACTTCAATAAATTACAGGAAAAAATCTTTTTTTATTTTCCCTGAATTCCTCATGAATTTCGTCGTACAGTAAATAATTAAGAACCAGGAAAGGTACACATTATTCCTTGATAATACACTATGCAATATTATTTTTCAAATCAAATTTTGATACACTAAGAGTTAAATAAAATATAATACAAATCAACTTCCTCTTTAATATCTGTTGAAATAAACAATAAAAAAAATTAGCAAAAAAGGTCAAAGTAAGCAAATAAATAGTAAAAGAAGAACAAAAAAAGGTTGAATTACTTCATCATTGAAAGAGAAAAACGAACCAACAACGGCATAAAGTCCGGGAAAAATCTGCGGACCATCGGGACCTCGAAGTCCTTGAGGATATAACAATGCCATTATTTCACCAAGCAAACGACCGCCGCAGGCACCAATAACGAAGGAAGGCACAAATATACCTGCTGGTACCGCCAACGATACGCATATTGCAACGAGGACGAACTGAATTGCTAAACAGCTTACAGCCATTCTGTTAACTTATCACTGTTAAATTATTGAGAAAATCTTTTCAATAATAAATTTCCACATATGTATAAATTTCTATATAGTCTTTTTGATCTGATAGGTTTAAGTTTTAAAATTTGATTGGAAATTAAAATTAAAGTTCGTTCGTTCTTTTCCTTTTTCTTGAAAATAAAGCTGATAGAAGCAAAAATGACAAATATTTGTATTTGCTCTGGTGATTTTATGTTTGTTTCTACTGCTTACGCAATAGGAAAATGTTACTTACAGGCAAAAATAAACAATGACAACTAAATGACTGAAAAAGGAAAAGTACAGTAAATTTCGACTGTTACTCAATAAATATTGTTAATTGACTTTTTTTCAATTATCGCGAAATATTTCTGTTGGAAACTAAATTCAAGCAGTGTTACTGCTCTCTTTTTTATCTGAAAAACTTCACTATAAATTTAATTGTTATATTACAATTAAAAGGAAAACTTACATGAGCACAGAAGTAAATTGCCAAGCTACTTAAAACACTAAATTCATGATTTATTCCAATCCAACGTTCCAATAATTCACTGGAGCAACCCTCTGCTGTTATATTTGATAATGTAAATGTGCAGTTTGTAATGAAATCTGCTAACGTTCTGCGAAATGCATACTAAAAAGAAGAAAAGAATTAACCTACGTCAAAACATAACCAGCAGAAATGCTAAAGATTTATAAAACACACTCAATTTATTCCCTTTTGAATAATAACGAATATTTCATTTCACCTGTACAGCTATTTGGAATTGTACTTCTAATGACCATAATTGGTGATAAATTTATAGCAATTTCTTATTATATATCGTGCAGTGATAACGCTGATTGATGTTTGACAGATATATGATGAAGGTAAGTGGATTGATGCCTTACATTTATAACGGGATAACAATAATTAATAATGCTTACTTTCCCAGCAAAATATCGTCCAGTGCCATCTGGACAAGTAACTATACCAACGATGGCTGCCATGAAGAGTGTAAAAAATAGTGGACTGAAAATAGCAAGAAATTTGAAATTTTTTGAAACCACTTATTTAAAAGAGATGAGAAATTAATGAAACTGATAACGTGCCTTAAAATAATTAACAAATAAACACACACTTTTTCCCAAAAATGCGCAAATATAAACGATTATTCGCCCTGAATACAACAATCCGTCTGTGTATGAATACGAACAATGCACCCAATAAACCCGAAAAGACTCTAAAAATGAAGAGTAATAATGAAGTTATGGAAGAAGTAAAAATTAATATAATATTCAGGTAAAAAAACTGAAAATCTTCGATAAGAATTTAAACTTTTCATTTATCTTTAAAATTCAATCATTTTATGGTGACAGAATAAAAATGATGGAACAAATGAATATATACCCAATAAGAGCAAATACCGGTAATTCTTCGACAACAAATACTGAACTTGGGAAATAAGTTTGGTAATATGCTGTTATAGTACCTGCTGAAAATGAGCGGTGTAAAATTTTAGTCCATATACAGAAGTATTATTGCAATCCTGGGATTGTTAATTAAAGTCTTAAAAAAAGGAAACTCAAGACCAATTTCTGGAGGTATAATAGCAGCATTGGCGAAGCGAAAAATAAGTGCGCTGCACGTCGTTGCAAAGAAAGAACGCCAATAATTTCGAACAGCAAAGAATCTTGATGTTGATTCTATCCCATACAAGACTGCTGCAAAAATATTTCATTTAAGTTTGATGAATTGAATGAAACTTTTAGTAAATAATCAATTATCATTGATTTCTGATATTTCAGATACAAAGTAATATCTTTAACTTTATTGCTGATAACGAAAAATAAATAAAGTATACCACCGGCGGGTGCTGAAAATGTGCAAGCGATACCGACCGCACATCCCGATGAAAGCATTTGCATCTCACGGCCTTCACTGGAGAAAAATGCTTGGTATCGGCATAAGGAAGTAACGCGTGTTAAAAGTGATGCCACAATTGCTCCTATGTGCACAAATGGTCCCTGAAGGATTCATATTTTCCGGATTTTCCGGCAAAAAAAGTAATTTCTGAAGAAAAGAAAGAAAGAACATAAAAATTAATAAGAGTAATTAGCAAAAACGGATAATTAGACAAGTAATTATGAGACGATTAACAAATGAAGAGATGATAAACAAAAAAGTAGAACATTATTACATTTCGTCATTACACATAATACCTTCTGCATTTGAAATTATTTCATTTTTAAAATTTTCGACTTTTATAATCTTATATTAAGTGATAAAGAAATCTTCAATAGCCATAAATAAAAAATTACGACTGGAACCTCTTTGCCTACCGGAAGCCCACTACCAAGAGCAAGTGTCAAACCGAAGATTTTTCCGATCATCGTTTGTAATGACAAATAATTTTTCATTTTAAAACCACACATTATAACTTTTAATTCCGGAATACCTGATCCTAAAAAAGATAATGAAAATCTTTGTAAAAATGAACTAATAATGAAAAGTTTCAAGATCATGCATCAATCTTAAATGTGAATAATTACTTACCAATAGCTTGCCTCGCAAAACACTGACAAAATAGTGCGGATGCACCTGTCAGCAAGGTAATGTAAGCTGTCCAGGCGATAAGCGCTGTATAATAATGATAATTTCTTATGGTATATTCATACAATATCACGCGGTCTAAAATGGTCAGAAGAAGCGCATGAATTCTGATAGATGATAATTATTTACATTTATTGCATTTTGGATTACAGTAAGCGTATTACTTCCAAATTTTATGTATATCGAATTTTCTTTTCTTGATGAAAAGTTCAAATTCATTATCCTATAGCAATAAAAAATGCATTATATAATATAGATAATATTGGTAATTTAATAAAGGTATAAACTTCAATTTAATCGTCTCACAATCCATGCATCATTAATGATAGCTTGTTTAAATTTATCACAGTTAGCAATGATTAACAAAAATTCACATGAAAATATTCTAAAATGTGGAATGATAACAAATTACTATATTTTATCAAGCTAAACAATAATTTCTCTAATCTTTCCGTCTTTCAACTTTCATCTTTTACGTAGAAAATATTAAAACTGCAATTGTTTTGTTGAAATCTATTTGTTTAATCATCTTATAATTTACTCTGAGAAATATATTGATCGGTCAAAAGTTCTAATTTGACAAATCAATCCTGCATTTTTAAATTCAAAATTGAAGCAATACGGTCGCCCCATTATAAAGTATTTTTTTGCTTCATTGTATTAGCGGAAAAACGATTAAAATTAAAACTAAACCATGTTCATAATTGAAGTGAATAACTAACACTCTTGCATATATTCAATACTTAAATCCATTAAAATTGAAAGAACGGCTGTGACAATACCAAGCACAGCAGATAAGAACCAATCTTCCACAAAGAAACGCACAACGTTCCGTGATTGTCCTTAATTTTTTGAATTATTTCAGGCTTTCCTTCCCACACAAATATAAATGAATTTGTATGAATTGCCGTATAGATGAATCATTTATTAACGACAAATAAACTTTTTACGAGAAAAATTTTACGAAAAATTAATTCGATCAAATGCAAGAAATAAGCTCTGAGTTGGTTAATAAACATGCACTCTCTCTAGAAATATCATTACTTATGATGGTCGCTTGAAACACCTCTATGGAATAAACCATTAAATTCCATTTCAGGTACCTATTTTACATTACTTCTCCGGCCTACTACAGCATTTATCAGATTATTTACGATCAATCTCAATAGTATGGATCAATAATTATCAATAGTTAATCAATGTGAGGTAAGTTCGATTTTCAGCTAACCGAATGTTTGCGTTACTGAATAGTAGTCGGAATCATATTATATGCAGCTTATCAATAAAAACTCAATGAACAACGTTTTTTTTCGTTTCTATCTCAACCTCTTCTTTTTTTTTCGATAAAATTTTGCTAGAAATAGCAACTGGCGAGGTAGAAATTCTTGGGAAAGTAAATTAATCAAAAATAAGAAAATATAATAAATAAAACCTTACAGCTTTTTTCAAATAAAATTGTTTTATAATAAAATTCAGCCATTTGATGAAGTATAAAATTTGAAAATTTTTCGAATGGATCCTTAGTAAACAAAGTAACAAACACTAATCAGTAACACATTGTCGATCAATTCTCGAATCACATTTGTCGATCGCCGACTATTAATATTAAGCACTCTTATTTTGTGCATTTGTTTTCGCTTTTTTTGATTTTTAATTTTTTTAATTTTAAGCTTTTATCTAAATTTTTATCTAGATTTTCTAAAAAATTTTTTTCTTCCTACGTTTTTGCTTGAATAGTTATTTGATTTGATTGGAGAAAGATGAATAAACGAACGAATAAAATAAATAATGAAAGTAAACTTTTTTCACAATACAGGTTTATTTACTGTTTTTGGACCATACTGAATTCACTAACTTTTACCTTTTCTCCCAATTTCTTCAGCTTTTGTATTCTTCAACTATTCCTTGTTCGTTTTCGCTATATCCGATTTTTTTTCTGTATATTCCGTGCAAATCTATTATTTAAAACTTAGATGCTCTAATCGGGTGCATCAAAGGGACAAGAAAGGTTTTAAATTTAGATGAAAAAAAACGGAGTTAACGAGACTTAGGACAGAGAGCTGAACAAAACGAAGTTGAATAAAACTAACGCCGAAAGAATTCTCGGAAAGATTCAGTTCGTTGGTGGGAGGCATGATGGAATTCAAGATCAACCGGATAACCATCTAATAGTGCTTCATTACTTTCTTCGTGCTTCACATTTTCTTCCACATCTTCTTTTATCACTTTGATCGGTGCTGGTTTTGTTAAGATCCTAAAGTAATTAACTTTCTTTTATTTTGAAAAAAATTTTATCAAATTCTTTTCTAAGGTATAATGTGATGCTTCATACGATAAGTGGGTCAAAAAATAAAGTAAATTCAGTTTATAGAAACAAAGAAATAAGCTTATTTAATAATTAATTATAATTCAAAGATGAAGAAAAAAGATAGAATGTGAGATTCAGCCTCCTTTTTGTTCAGTATAATCAAATAAACGGGAAGAAGGAGGGAGCAGAAGATAGATAAATTTGAAGTTACTTATTACCAGCAAATGTGAAATATTTAAAAAAGAATATTACTTTGGATTGGTGGATGAGATTTGATCAGAATGTGGCGTAAGTAGCGTCATCACATCTGGTTTGGTTTGTTTCTGAATCCGGCAATGACAATTGCTGTCAGAATTAGCGTGAATCAATGTGTTCACAGGAAATGAAAAAATTTTTCCGTTGTTTTTATGAAAATATTTAATTAAGACAATGCATTGTGATAAGACAGGTTTGTTATGTATGAAGTTTCGAAAAAATGAACCAAACTAAATTGTCAAGACGAGTTTGGAAAATTATGAAGTGGAAAAAGAAAAACTAATTTCATATATCAGAAGACAAAAATGTTGTGTGTACCCATTCCACTTAGCATTTTAGTAAGTTCTTTCCATTTCAAAATACTGCTTGTTAAAGCTTTTATCTGGAGATAATAATTCACTTTTTTTCCTATGGTAATAGCGATACATTCTGATAAAATGAAAAGGAATTGAACTTTTTTATTAGCATGGCTCTGTTCAGATTTCCATAATAGATTGATTTTGAAATTGTTTAATGGAAACTTTTGCATCAAAAAGAAATGAAATTGAAATTTTGAATTCAGAAGAAATGACGTAATCAAAGGTTAAATAACTAAAAATCATAATAATGTGATTTTAAATTAAATTTTTGGAAATAGCTGGAAGTGAAAAATTTAATGAAATTTTAATATTTTACTCACATCGTGAATGGCAAATTTCACGATATTTTTCACTGACAAGAAATGTTTAAAAAAATACTTCGATTGCTGATAAAACATTGTTCATCGTTTACAAATATCAAATTGGTAATTTGTTTGCATGGGTTGATTGGAGGAGAGTACCGAGAGTGGAAGGGGAAGGGAGAGAGAGGGAAAGGTTACAAGATGGGCGAAAATTCTTATCACAACTGAAGGAATCGGAAATTACGCGCAGCTATGGCAGGAAAAACGATGAAGGAAGGAGAATGATGGGTGGATGATGGAATTTTTAAGGAAGAAAAAGTAAACGGAAGAGGTAAATGGTGTATGCGTGTGTGCGTGTATGCGTGTGTGTGCGCGTGTGTGTGTGTTCGGAAGAGGTTTTTAATGTTTGTATTAAAAAAGGCAATCGACGTCAGCGGTAGCGATGAGAGAATTTCATTTTTCTCAACAAACGAATAGGAAAGGTGAAGATTGACACGAGGCTTCCGTATGAGACAGTTCAACTTCACTTCTTTGCAACTGATCGGCTTCCGATCAGAGTTTCCATTGATCTCAACCGTTGCATTCTCCAGTACATCCTCAATCATATCTTGTCAAATAGCAAAACTCTAAGAATTCAATAAACAAACACGTGACTGAATGAAATGGAATGAAACAAAATGCTTAGTTAATGAATAGAGAACAACAACAACAGCTTTTTCTTTCTTCTTTTTTAAAGAGAATTTAATAGTATTTTTATGAAGCAATTTCTTTTCCCCTTTTCCCTCTTTCAATTCTTCTTGTCAATTTTTACTCTCTAACTTATCACAACTGACGATTTTTTCATTTTATAAATAATAAATTCAACTAATTGATTCTTTTATTAAAAAAAATTCTTTTTTTGAAAAGAAAAAAGCAGCCTTTTTTCATCAGGATATCCACTGGTCAATATAATGTACAGTTGAAGTGAAAAGAAAATGGAATAAGTATTTTGAAAAGATAAAGATATCGATCAGCTGTTATTCATGTGTCATCAGAATTATTGATTTGACAAAAATAGATGAATTTTTTTTTAATTTTTTCTCAATTTTGTCATTTTTAGTACTAATGAAAGAATATTTTCTAAAAGAAATGGTAGAAAAAAGCTGAAAATTAATGAACCATAAATTTGATGATTCGAATTTCAAAAAAATAAAAATTTCCTATAGAAAAATTTCTGATACTTAATTGATCTCTAAATAGAATTTCAATTTTAACATTGGGAATTTATTCCACAAAAACATTATCAATAGTTGCGATGTTTATCAGCAGAACAAAGAGGAAAGAAAGCGAATGGAAAGGTTTACAGGAGTACTTAAATGAATTTCTTACTTTTCAATCAGCAAATATTATTTTTTTCACCTTCTTAAAAATAAACTATACACCAAAATTAATAAGTTTACGTACCATTTGAAAAATCCAAAAAAATCCCTCGTTGAGATAATTTTGATGAGCATTATGAAAGTAATTAGAATCTCACATTGATCATTAGGAATGATTATGATTGAGCATAGTATGATATTTTCCAACGTGATTATGTGAACGTAAGCGACCGATGAATGATTTGCAAAATTTTCATAAATGCTGATAACTATCAAATTATTTCGTAATATTCATTATGCTTATCAAGCATTTATAGAAAAACAGTGTGTTGCGTTTCTATGTTTACTTTTTTCTTCTCTTCTTTTCAATCTTGATTACTGCAAATTTCATAATTTAAGTATAAAATGTCATTTACTAGTATTATTGTATTTTTTTGTTGTGCATATCAAAATCACTGTTGAAAAGAAAATATAAGAAAAATTCAGACTAGCAGACAGATATTGCAATTAAATTATTAAGTAACATTTTGATTATTCAATACTCTTAGACTGTTTGATGAGGATATTTAATATAAATTTTATGACTTACAAATGTTTCATTTAGCAAAATATTAGTGTCATGCTATACTTCCATATCGATCACTGTTGAATGTTTCATTAGAAATAGATTTTTCCTTTTTTGGAAAAACAGGTTTCCATGGATGACTCAAAAATGCATCAATTTAGTGATTATTGATTAATGATAAAATTTTATCAAGTTTCTAAACACTATAATAATGATTAATCAAAAATAATTAGAACAGGTTAAAGTGAAATATGGAAATTCATGCCAAAGTTGTAATTTCAGACACATATTAAGCTGGATTTTTGATGCGCATCATCCTTCCTTCTACAAAAAATCACATGCTGATTAACCGATTAATCAAGCTTAGAGTTATTCATTGAAATGAATTAATTATCCACTAACATTCCAACACCAACTCAAAATTCTGAAATTATCTTTCACCAGAATCCAATCCCGTGACCCCAACAAAACCATTCTAAACCAATAACAGGTTTTTAGTCTAAGTGAAAGGCAATCCAGTATTCTTGCAAAAAATGTCGCGACACTCACCTGTCGTTTCAAATGAAGCATTTGCAACCAAGGACACAATGAAATCGAGCTAGAAACAGCTTTCATATCTTTGGTTGCCCCACAAATCTCATTCTTTCAGACGCCGGAAACAATTCTTCACTTACCAATGACTTATGAATAGTTTCACTGTTGATCTTTGGTCGAAGCACAAAGTGAAATATTGTGAAAAGCAACATAAATTTATTCTCACAGAAAAAAAAACTGAACGACATAAAGATCGTAACAGTAATATAAAAACAAAGGAACTGGTAAAATGCACATTCGTCCTCATGAAACTTAAAAAAAGATATTTGCAGGAATAGATTCATTTATGTAGATTTATAGATTAGCAGAAAACTAAGTCCGTACTTTTAAACGCTTTTGCCCTCATAAATTCATGGAAACAAATTTTTTTAAATCATATGTCCACGGGAAAAAAATTATCATTAAAAATCATTTTAACTTTTTTAAATGTATATCTATAACCAAGACTAAGGAAGAAAAAGAAAAAAGTGAAAACTCACTGGTTTTACAAATTTTAAAACAAAAGGATGCCAAATTTTGATTGCAGAAGCTGTCAGGATGAGATGTCTGAAGTTAACTTTATTTTGCATAAGCGACATAATGACATGCATTTTAGACAGAACCATACATATATATATATATATACTTGGAAAAGTATTGATAACTTAAAATGTTTCCTCTCAAAGCTAAATTTTCAAGTTCAATCAGCTTCATCACATTCGATATCCACGTCCTCGACGTAACAGCGTGACACGTCCACCTCGTTGCACAGAGCCGGAAATTTGATGAATAGCATCGCTGCTAAAAATCGATATTTTAACACTATTTTTGTTAATTTTTATCATCAAAAGATTCATTAACAAATAACTTTTCACTTCGTTAATCGAAAAAACATATCTAATAAAACTATGTGACAAATATACATCAAGTTATTAAAATTTATACATTGATGATATTAATTTATTGTGAATATGCGAATTCAATATAATAGGATTAAAAAAAGGTAGGTATCCTATTTTCTAGCACTTAACAGGGTAACCGCTAAATACGTTTGTAAACATGATAGACGATTTTCATGGCAATGACATGTCATAAAATAATAACTTCACTCAAGAATCACACTACCTGCTTGAAGTGGGTTCCGTTATATCAGGATATCGTATTCTAATACGTCTCGTTGCTGACACGTCTGATGTACTTGGTCCCGAAGATGCTGCTTCATCATCTGTCTGTGTAGCGTGTCTATCTCCTTGTTCTTCTTCAGCCACATCATTTCCACTTTCAATCATCAGCGCATGTTCACTCTCACCACTGTCAACATCTGTGCCTGCTATCGGAGCTACCGTACTAGATGCTCCACGACTGTCAGATTCAATGTTTTCTATAAATATTCCCGTCCCATAATTTTTAAATAGGACAAGACTAAAGCGACTTACCAGTTCATGTTAAAACTATCTAATACTTTACTTCCCAATATTAATTACAAAAGCTATATATTAAATAAAATCAAATATACAAACCGATAAGCGGTGGCGAATCACGGACGACATGCAATTCTGATCCGGAAACAACTAAATGAACCAATGTTACTGTAATTTCTTGAAATTTAAGACTTCATTAAATTTATTTTTTCCATTAAAATTCAGATTTATTCAGTTTCAACATCTTACCATCACCACCTTCTTGCAAAGCTATATCCACTGAGTGGGGTTGTAAATCAAGTTCTGCAGATGGTAGATAAAGAGCTTCCGAATTACAGTGCCTAAAATAATGAGAAGGATACTTCAGAAAATTTATTAAAAGTTTACAGAAATTCTCAGAAACGACCGAATCAAATATTCCATTGAAATTTATTAAGGAATTAATCAGTTCAAGGCTCTAGGTTTGATTCCACTTCTGAAAACTATAAAAAGTTGGAAGTTTCCTCAATGAAAAATATGAGTGTTAGATAATTCACCATATTATGTAAAAATCCTAAAAGTATGGATGAGTTTCAATAAATTTTAAAACAAGAAATTTTTACTCGGAACGACTTGTGTCACTTTCACCCATATGATCTGCACTAAAAGCCTGTGACGTTGATGAATCCATATGCAACACAGCACCGGACTGCTCTGCAGTAGCTTCCAATCTGAGTTCCATGCGTCGAATGGATACACCTAATGTAATTACAGGCATCGTTTGAAATAAAACAAACAGCGTAGATTTAAAACAACGGAAAAGGAATAATTTGATTCAATTTTAGTAAATTTTAACAAAATTTTAGTAAATAGTAATTCATAAGATAGAATACAAAAATTTGAAAAGAAACCAACGAACTTTGGCTGTTTTGTCGCTCACGAGCTTCAGCAGTGCTCGTTTCCACATCATCGTCAACCATGATTGAACGTTTGTGAACCTCACCATGCGCTTCATCCGTAGAAAGATCTGCTGGAGAGCGTGAATGCTCCACTTCACCATCATCATCATCGTCATCATCGTCGATTAAAATAACACCGTCATCTTCATCACCATTATTTCCTGATTCCTGCAGGTTATTTATTTAAAGAAAATTCTAAAATTCCTTCCAATAGAAATATTTTTAGATCTATTTTCTGTTTACCATATAAAAAATAAAAAATTAAGAAAAACTCAAATTCAAAAAAAAATCACAAGAAATATTAATATTCCACAAACAATATACACCGGAATTCATAGCTAAAGTGATATATATTATTTAAACCCTTCTAAATATTTATGCAAAATACAATAAGCTTCGTGAAACTGCTTTTAATAAAAATTAACTGAACGCGAAAAACAACAACTAACTCGAGCAATACGATAATCAGATCTTCTGTAATGTGGAGGCAATTCGAATTCACCTTCTTCATCCGGCTCATCTTCATCAAATTCCTCATCCTCCATTTCTTCTAACATTTCATCACCCTGGAAAATTCGAATGTAACAAAAACGATTCACAAATATCAAAAATAAGCCATGTCAGAAAGTCTTCGAATTTTTTCAATTAAATGAAATCAACTGCAGTACACTAAATTTCTTTAACCAGTAAGAAAATACCAAATATCAAGTACATTTTGTTGGTATAAATAGAGTAACATCGAATTAGCTTTTTCATTAACCTCTTCCTCACTGAGATTGTCTTCATCCGCCGAAGCTTCTCGCCTAAGATCTTCACCTATTATAACATTATGCTCATTGTCCTCAATTTGCTCATCTTCATCACGCCCTTCTTCCTGCGCTATTCCCTCACCAACCATCTCATAACTGACATCTGCACTCATTTCCTGTAAAATTAATGAAATTCTAGAAATTAAACAGCAAAAAATAGTATTAAGCAATCTATGCACATGCTATTTCAAAAATTTTAATGATGTAAATATATCAAAAAAAAAAAATGAAGTGAATCGTAACTAAACTAAATCACTCATTATAATATAGTATTTAAATCTAAAAAATTAGAGGCAGTAAAAGACCAAAGTTAAGAAATTCTGAAAAAAAAAACCTGGACTTCAATAGCCGACTTAGTATTTTTCTCGGTTTCATTTGTCTTCATGCTGTCTGATCGATCGCCCTCAGGATTTGTAGTTGTTTCAACTCAAAAGATAATTCAACATCAATTAAACACTTGTTAATTGGTACTGACAGTAGTATTGTATGTACTAAAAGGATCATTTTCATTTTGCTCGTCAAACTAACCATTTTCTTGATGCTCATGTTCGGCTTCATCTGTAGCATGCTGCTCGATGTCAACTCGTAATTCACTTCCTGACTTCATGAAACGACCACTTGTGGAAACCTTAAAAATATAGAAAATTAACGCTTACATAAGTAAAAAGTTGAAGAACGTTCGAAATCAAGTCACCTTAATCAATTTCTTTCTAATTTTATTTCCGTTTCACTTTTACTAACGATTGTATTTTTAGAAATGCTGAATATATCAAATCTTCATAAGTTAGAAATCATCATTTACAAATATTTTGTGCAGACAAAAAAAACATCATACCTGACTCATAGGACTTCCTCGATAACGCTTTCGAGGTTCCAAAACATCTGAACCAGTTTCCATTTGATCACTGAAAATCCCAAGTGAAACCGATGGTTCAACTAAGGAAATCAAGGAGATAATAATGAAAACAAAAAAAAAGCAACCTTGATGGCATGTACGCTCGTTTTCTTGACGATTCATTTTCATCGCGAGTCATCAAAATCGACTGGGACTCCACCTGCGATACGATTCCTTGCATCGCAATTGATGCGTCACCACTTGCTACACTGCTTGTAATGATATTCGCTCCGTCACCATTCCCCGAAGAAACTATAAAGAATATTATGTTAAAATCTACAAATCAATTTGAACTAATTATCAAATCATACCACTGTAATGAAACCTTAGACTAAATTCAGTATTATAAGGTTTCCGACATTGATACGTGTCACGGTGAAAACAAGCCTTTCCTTGGTTCTACATCAGAAAACATGGTAAAATTGAGAGTGAACATAGTTTTGACAGGAAAACTTGCAAACTAACCGTTATGCTGCTGTGAACGTACTTGCGTAATATCACCAGAAGAGGACTGACTCACGGCGTTACTCTGCAAAAAACTTTCCGATATCTACTTAATTTAAAATTGAAGAAAACATTATTTTGTAGAATGTTTCTATGCATCAAAAACTACATGCTGAAACATTTTCTGCAAATTGCTTCGCTAAAGATGGATGAATAATGACGACGAAATTAACGGAAATAATTATTATCATTTTTTGGGCCACACACGATGTCTATCTTATTAAGTTATAAGATTTAGTGCCACTGGATAAATGCTACTGGAATGAGTTCGGAGTGTGTAATATGCTAACGCAACTTCCTATGTCAATTAACCAAGCACAGTCTCTTAGTTAAACTGTTGGAAGTTCTAAAATCTAAGAAATTGTTAATAGCAGAAAAGCGAAAACTACAACAGATCCCGTCGCATCCAGGAAATATATATCTGTCATATATACCTGAATAAGGTAGACATTTCAAGAAGTAAACGCCTTATTATATTCAGCAAAGCCGTTCCTTTCTCAATAACAGATTGAGTCCCAATACTGTGATATGAGAATATATATATATGTATATCGGAAATGATAATACTTGTTCGCTAGTAGTTGATACGGATGTACTTCGATGTACTTCTTGCTCTTCAATACTTCCAACTGTTATTTCTTGTTTCGTATCTTCGTATTTCTCAATCTGCACAGCATCAGTCATTGTGGTGGGTTTTACAAGCGGTGGTGAACGTGAAGTGGTTGGTGTTTCTGAATTACACTGGATAAAATGATTCACATTGCAAAAGAACCGTAAAAGCAGAAAAATAATGTTACTTCCTTAAAGCAATAATCCTTAAAAAATTTTAAAACAAGTGAAAATGATCTCTCAAGTCCATCCTTTTCTGAGTTTATAAACTTTGGGGTACACATATAATATTCCATCAAATTATCTCGAAAGCGTTTTAAAATTTTCACAGGGATATTTGTAAATATAATAATCTACCTTCTTTACCGGAAAAAGGAGGAAAATCTATTTCAGCAGCATTGGTAACAAGGAGCGCAGCAGTAGGAGAGCTTTGACTTTGCGAAATTACAGCTGTGGAAGAGCTAAAATAAACTAGATTCAAATTATTTAGAAATTTAAGATAAATCATAACTACTGTATTAGTTCTATTTTGAATTAAACACCTGGGTAGACTCTCAAGTTGTTGCAAAATAAAGTATTATCGCATTACTAAAATAAACGAGCCTATATTATATTTCTTGAAATATGTGCGAATGGAAAGCTTCCGTTAAGAGGAATTAATTGAATAATAAAAAAACATGTGCCCATGAGTTTCGAGTTAGGTAAGTACATCCACTAGGCAAAACAAAATTGGTACAAAAATCAATTATTTATAAAAAATGAAAAAAATACCTAACAGGTTTAACGAATCCCGAGAAACTAGAACGATTGCTGACTTCTTTACGACATGTGTCCAGTGCAGTTTCAAGAACTTTTATTTTTCCTTGGTAGGCTTCATCAGATTGCTTAGCTGTTTCAAGCTCTTCTCGCAGCCGAGCTACTTCTTGCTCTTTTTTGGTTAACATGCTTGTGATTGAATTTAATCGAAAACGTAACTCTTCTATAAAACTACTTATCTAGTTGTCGCACATGAAATCATAAAAAAAGATTTGCCAAAGATTAAAGGATTAAAATGAAAAATTCAATATGAGATTCCAAAATTATCGAACAAAATGGACTTATAAATTTCTCAAGAAATACAAACCTTTTGTATCGCTTTCTACCTTTAGTTCTCGGAATTTAGCTTCAGCCTCACTTAGTTTTGCCTGTGCTACCTTGTATCTTTCGGCAGACTCTTCCAATTGCTTAGACAGATCCTAAAATCAATTCATCTATAAATAGTAAAATGTGATGAAAGTAATTACTGATGAAAAAAGACCAAACGGCAATCAAGACATTCATAACAATTTGTTGTAGATAAGAAGATAAAAAAGTAGCACACGAAAATAAGATGAAACATCCCCAAAAACTTTAATAAAAACTGCAACTACGAAAAATTTAGATAATTCAAATCAATGACAAATTTAAACATCGCATATAATATATTATAAGATTAGAAAATTAAAACTGTATACTCTTTTTGAAGCGTTCCATATAATTTTATCTAGCTACAACAATTGTAAATATAGCAAACTGATCATATAATAGCAGGTAACAACCAAAAAACAACAATTATTGAAACTAAACTCCAATTGATTTATATGTTAGAAAAACAATAAATTCCGACCTTATTCTGCTGATTGAGTCCTTCCAACTGTTTCAACTGTGTTTGAAGGATTGTGCTTGCTTTAGTTGGTTGGGTACCACCAGTTCCAGCGTCAACCGGCCAGCCAGTTCGGAGCATTACTTTCTGAAAGAATTTACAAAAGCATTCAAATTCAGTGATTAGCAATGAAGGAATGCTAACATTTGTCTTTAACTCTTTATGATAAATCCTTGCGATAACAGCATTTGAAAACCCAAACCGAAAACTGAAAGTTTCATGAAACATCTGTGCAGCAATTGCATTTAAAAATAGAGAATCATTACCTGTTGCTTCTGCTTCTCAACCTCAGCACGTAATGCAAGCAACTCCTGTTTCAGTTTTGCAGTTTCAGTGGTATTTTCCTCTTCTACCAGTGATTTCTCAGCCAACATTGTTTTCAATCCCTCAACCTCTTTCTCCAGTGTTTGAGATTTCAATCTATATCGACGTGCAATCACTCTAGCTTGCTCAAACTTTGCCGATAATTTAAGCCGTTCTGATTCACTTTCATCGAATTTGTTCTGCACATCCACCAATGCTTCTCTAAAAACAATTTTCATTGAAAAAGTAATATTACTGGAGTAAATAATAAATATATTCAAATCCCTACAAAAACTGTTCCAAATGCAAAAAGATTCTGATATCATCTAGGGAAAATATGAAAACTTTGACTTATTGCGTGAGGATCAAATATTTTATAATGAATTTTCTATTCACTGTAAGAAGCAGAGTTGATTGAACATTGGTTAAACAGTGCAAGATCATCAATGAACATAAAAACCTACTTAGATGTCAATTCTTGAACAGATTTTTCGATCTCTCTTTTTAACGAATCACGCTCTGTTGTTATTAAGTTCAGTCTGCGTTTCAGTGACTCAACTTCGTTACTAAAATAAAAAGAGTTTTTGGCGGAAAAAATTTTATGAATTTTAATCAAAATATCAAGATCAACAAGGAAGAAGAAAAATAAGGACACATCAAAAGTTAAAACATAAAAAACATGAATATAAAATCAAAATATCAAAGCAGTTAAAAAAACAAAATAAAAAAAGTATACTTTAAAGCAACCACTCTTTCGGGTCCAAATTTACCCAGCGAAATTAAAGCTTGGTTATGCCTTTCCTTCCAGGATTCCAGCTAAAAAAGGCTTGAATCATTTGTCAATAATTAAAAATGAGAATCGATTTTTCTAAAAATTTTGAGAATAACGTTAAAAACAGTCAACAACAGACTCGAAAAAATATTCATAAACCGGAAAAATGCCTGAAAATTCAGAAATCAAAAATAATGACAACATCATTACTTCTTTTCGGCAGGTTTGCAAGTCGGCATTGAGATTGTGTAATCGTCCTTTTTCGGTGACTTTTTCTCCGTTCAAATTAACAATACGTACTTGCAAATCATTTATCTGGAAAAAAAGAAAAAGAAAAGAACAAAATACGACCATCTAATATTAATCTTCAACTACTGAAAAATTGAACTAATTCGTACATTTTTTGATAACTGTTCATTACGACGGATTAATTTTTCATTCTGCAATTTCAAATTCTGATTTTCCTTTTGCATATCTTCCATTAATGTCAATCGTGCTACCATTTCACTTTTTTCCGCGATTGAACGAACATGTGCCTATGAATATAACATAAGTGATCTCAAGTATTACTGCTTCGTCGAGAATAAATTTCCCACATTCATCAAGTGTGAATATTTATCCAATGATAATAGTTAATGTCAAAATTGATGTGCCAAAAATTTCGTAGATCCATCAATGCAAAATAAACACACTTCAGCTTCCTTCCGAAGTTTTTGAATTTCTTCTTCCAATTTCAGCCGGTGTTCGTCCGCCGTAGCTTGCTGAACTTGCAAACGCTTCCACTGCAGTTCAGCATTCATCATTCGTTCCATAGCCTAAACAAAATGTATTAATATAACTCAAATTTAATAATAACTTAGATTTTAGACATTCAAAAAATGGTGCTACTTGTCGATTTTCCCCTTGCAAATATTTGATGACTTCATGCAATGCGACAGCTGATTTCGAACCAACAGGTGCAGCAATATCTTCATTAGAAGTAGAGGTGCTTCCAGAACATTCCAAAACAGTCATTCGTTCGGTCACCTGCAACGAGTTATTGAAGGTAAAAATAATCAAAAAGCTATATGTGCAAATTTTCAACTAAGCAAGAAAACTTGCAATAGCTATCCTGACCATATAGGATCTTATATTTAACTTATTTCAGAAAAAATCCATTATTTCTAAGTTTTTCTCATAGAAATGATTGAACAGAACGAATAAAAAAATAGATATATAAATAGATACATAAACGTATTCAGATTTGTCGGAAATATTCACCTTTATTAAATTATCACCCAATTCTTCCAGCTTCTGCTTTTGTTCATCAATTAATTTATTAGCTAAACTGAATTCCTCTTCGAGTCGATTTTTTTCAACACGAAGTGCAGCCTAAATTTTTTAATCTGTTAAATAACTGTAGAAACAAACTTCCGCTCTTGCAAAATTACGGAAAATGGAAACAAAGAGGTCGATAAATCACAAACCACTTCTGACAAACAGCTTCGCTTTACATCTTCGGATTTCTGCTCACATTCAAGTGCAGCATTTTTCAAATTCATAAGTTCTGTCTCCTTGACATGAAGTGCCTGTTCCAGTTTGCTGACCTCTTCTTTCATCCGACTGCTTTCTTCGTCAAACTGAAAATTTTCATATTATTTGACGAACATCGTCATTAGTCACTAATTCCAACAAAATCCACGTCAATTCATTAACAATAAAAAAAATGCTAAGTGATAATAAAACTTCTGAAAATAGTGGAAAAAACTTTTAACAGCTTTGAAAAATTCTGCTTCATACCGAAACTTTTGCAGCAGCAATTTTCGCATTTTCTAATTCCAGCTCACGTATTCGGGCTTCAGCGTTACTTCTCTGCATATCCAAAACGCTATATTGCTTTTCCAACTTCTGATATTCTCTCATTTTTTCCATCTTCAGTTGTTCTGTTTTAGTGACTCCTTCCTCTAATTTTTGCTCTAACTGGGCAATTTCCGCTCGCTGATTTTCGACTGATGTCACACTAAAGAACAATTCGTTCATCATATTTATAAACAACACCTTGTTAGATTCAGTATTCAATTTGATTTATTGTGTAAACTATTTCTTGATTCATAAAAAATGATTTTCATACTAGTTTTTAATTGAATAGTCATTTATGAGTTTAGTTAAGGTATCTCGCATAATTATTACTTGAATAACACAAAACATTTTCAATGCATTCGGAGGATCATCACAGCACGACGGTTGCAAAAGTTTCATATTCTTATCAAGTTATATTCAAAATCTATTAATATCTCGTCCACATACAGAAAAATAAGTAAAACCACCTTTCAGCCAATTGTGCTTTTACCAAATCTAACACTGCTTGGAGACTATTTCGCTCCGCAAGGGCACTCTGCAAAAAGAAAGTGTGCGGTGTTATGATATTCTAATTCATTGCAATAACCATTAAAACAATAAACCCAAAAATAAAAGTAAACTTACGGCTCCCTGTTCCAGTAATGTTGTTTCCATGCTATTGCTCAACTTACTAATTTCAGCAAGTTCTTGTTCACGTATCGTCAACATTTTCTCGCTTGCTGAAAAAATAAAAACACGTAACAATTAAACATTTTTGCCTTACAGTTTTCTGAATATCAGCAACACTGCTACTTTACAAAAATATATTACATTACAGTAATTTAAAAAAAAAAAGGAACCTTCCAGCTTATGAGACATGTCTTTCAGTTGATTTTCCAAATAACTGTTCCGATTTCGAAGCTGTTGTGCTTCTTTTTTACCACCATCGGTAGATTCTGGAAAATGATAAGCGACTTACATAACAACTTGAAATTCAGAAAGCTGAATGAGCCTGAAACAATATTATGTAAAATTTGGTCCATCATGGGTAGGGAATTCTTTACTTCTTACTTGCAATCAAACAATTTACCAAGAGAGGCATCTGGTGTTTTCAACTGGCTCATCAAATCATCGTATTTTGTTTGCAATTCACATAATTCCTTATCTTTCCAATTCAATCGTTCTTCCGCTGATTTCTTACTTGCTAGTGCCTGGTCACGTTCCGTCTGAATTTTATTCGTTGTCATCTGCAATTATTCCTCGTATAAAACTCTATCCCGAATGGGATTTTCATTCTATCCATTTTCATTCACTTATGAATTTACAAGAAGTGAAAAATTATGAAGCCCAAATTGATCAAACCTTCAAGTCTAAACTGATCAAACGATGTTGTTCCGAAATTTCGCTAACAAATTTCTTTAAAGACTCATTTTCATTTTTGGCAAGCTTCAACTGATCTCCGAGAATTTTCACCTTTTCTTCATCATTATGCTCTAGACGACTCTGAAAACAAGTTTCCAGTAATGTCTATTTACTATGAGTCAATCAGAACATTAGAAGACCCATTTTTCCTTCGCCATCATCCCTTCTCCCTCTTTCTCGTTTTATCCTACTCCAAGTAGGTATAAGATGCCAACAGTTAAGAATACTTCAAAACTCATTAAAAAATTGAAGTTTCAAAAAAATAGATATTTGAAAAAGCTCTATGATAACCTCCAGTTGCTTCAACGTATACGATATTTTTTCATTATTATAATTTGATTCGCGTAGAATATGGAGCTCCTGTTGCAATCGTGCTTCCGTGCTTCGTAAAAGCGAAACTTGTTCCATGAGAGCTTCTACGTCAGTCCTGCAATATAAAGTTGCGATTATCTTAATATGTTGAAAATATAAAACATAATAAATACAACACAAAAAATAAAAATACGATATATAAAAAGTATCTCGAAGCAGGGATTCTCAAACTGTATGATCGATATATCACAGAAAGCTATGTTATGAATGACATCGTAAGTATAACACAAATTAAAAACGAACTTATATTTGGCAACTTCTCCCTTCGTTTCCATGAGCTCTTCCTGCAATTTTCTACATCGTTCATCGGTCATCTTATAATTGTTTTCCATTTTGATACACTTCTCGCGAGCCAAACTCAATTCGTTTGAATCATTTTCTGACTAAAAAAAGGGGATTTATAGAATTTCCAATATAATTTTATTCACTCTTAATCTTGAATCCATTTATCGTACTTGGCATAATCTCGATATATTCGCTAAGGTTCACAGCAGACTCAATGTTTTTTATTAAGAGAAAACCTGTTATAATAAACACACGAATGAAAAGCATAATAAGGTATACTAAAATCTGCAACCACATAAAATTTTACTCAATGTTTGACTTCCTTATAGTTGGTATGATACGCACATTTTCCTTATATCTAACGATAAGATACCAGAAATCAATCTCGTTCAACAGCAAAACATTAAAATCCAGAGCAAGATTTCATGATATTGTATATTCCATAGCTGCAGTTAACACTAGACACAAATACATTGGAATGAAGGGAATTGTTTGATCAAGTAAAGAAATTGTAAATAATACTTTCTGAACAATGAAAGCATTCCTTACTTGCTTGGCAAGCATGATTTGTGTCTGCTTCTGTACTTCGATATCGGCTTCCAATTTTCCGTTTGTTTTGCGTAATTCAGCAATTAAAGCAAATTGCTGATCAATTCGAGCTTGCAGAAGTCTTAAGCAAATCATTTAATTTCAAACATAAGTTTATGGTTTAAAAAATCCTTGCAAAAGTGAGCCAAAGCGCCACTTAATTCATTCTTTTTCAATAAAAAAAATGACTAACTCATCGGAATGATGCTTTTCTTCACGAAACAAGTCTAAGCTCTTTTCAGCCCGTTCCAAATGTACGCGTAATAACGCGTTCTCTGAGTCGATTTCTTGCATTCGTTTGGTCAGAGTGTGAGACTATAAAAGTCTAATTATGAGTGCGGAAACAGAAGATAATCGTACTTTTTGAGGAAGTGGCAAATCAATGAAAAATGGGTCTATATTTCGAACTAAATTGACATAAATTTCGGCCGTATGAAGAAATTTCATTTACAGCTATCTTAAAAAATTAAATCAAAACCATGGAAAAAAATTACACCTCTTCTAAACTTTTTCTTTCTTTGCCAACTTGTTTGTATGTGTCACGCTGTCTCTCTAGTTCTTCAATCACCGTGTTCTGCTTTGAATTTTCATTTTTAAGAAAATCTAGTTTCTTGATAGCATCATTCAAAGCGTCCGTAAGTCGATTAATCCTGAAAAATGGATCCGGAAGTCCGTCAATTCTAAAACGTGAAATGCTATAAAATCAGAAAAGTATAACACACTGCAACACATACTCTTCATTTTTAGCTTCCTCTACCGCGCGATCACGATTAGCATTGGCAGAGCGTAAATCTGACATCAATTTTTGGTTTACTTTCTGCATTTCACCGATTGAATTCCACAGCATATCACAATCTTCATCACTCATTGGCGGCGAATCCGTATTGCGTGCTTTTTCGACTTCGGATGCATGCAGCAAGTGGCGAACCTAAAAAAAGAATTCGTAGCTAAACATTTAGAAAATAAAATTACCATATTTCTAAAACAGTAATATGAAAACAAATAATTTTCATCTAGTGCAGCGTAACCGAAAATCAAACCATCTCTAATTCATCGTTGCAAAAAAAGTCTCATATTAACCTTATCGGTTTAATTTATTTACAGTCATAGTGCCCATGTCATCTAAACATCTTAGAGACGAGAATACTTAAATAATGCCTAAATATACTTAAAGATAACCTGTCTACTCAGATCTTCCACATCACGCTGATATCGCTCAAGTTCAGCTCGAGTGTATGTCAACTCACGTGTAGCAGCATCACGAGCATTTTCAAGCTTCTGCCGCTCTTGCTCTACCGACTGTAACTGTTCTTGCAAGTTATTGCATAAATCCGATAACTTTTCATATTCTATACGTTGTTGCGCGAGTAGCGGTGCTTTGGCTTCAATATCCTACAAAATATTGAACAATATTAATGCAACAAACCTAAAATCCAATTAGTATGTAATTAATCGCTTGTGCAAATAGATATGAAGCGAATCTAAGAACGAGACAATTTGTCTGAAAATGCATATCTCCTAATGATACCTCAACTAATTCATGGAAATAATTTTCGATACGTTTGTTTTCCGCCTTTGCTTCTTCTAATTCCGCAACTACACGACAGTGTTCTCGATAAATACTTGTCAATGAAACACCACTACGAATCAAAGATGAAGCTGCAGCAGCTGCCGGTGACAGTTCCATGATTTCATCATCCGTTAATGTTACTGCAGCAAAAATTCTTTAAAAAAAAAAAAAAAAAAAAACTAGAAACTGACCTGCTTAGCATGAACTATCAAAACTTTCGTGTTTCTAGTACTCTACCGAAAAAAACTCCATCATTTGAAATTTATTTAATTAAAGAAAGAAAGAGGGAAAATAACATTAAAAGTACCGCGATGCCTAGATTTCAACAAATCATTAGCTTTCTGCAATTCGTCCAACAACTCTTCAATCTTTTTATCTAAAAAGATATTTCCTTGTATAAAAAAACTCATTAAATTGACTAAATTAATCACTGAACACCATTTGTTCATCTTATTAAGTTGACCAAAGTTTTGTGTGATGTAAACAAAAAGAAATCGCTTTTGACCTAAGTAAGATTACCTAAGAATTCGATGATTACTATGCATATCACTAAGCAGAAAAACATAAACTTCAAGCAGAAAGAGTAAATGATATGCATTGTAATTATCGCAAAACCAGTCACAGTAAGGAAAATAACGGAAATTGATTACGATTGCCTTTCCCATAGCAAGAACTATCATATTCTAAATTCATTACAAGGACATGCGAAAACCATATTTGAATTAACCTTTTTGAATGATTTCTTTGGAGAGAGCTGCTTGTTTTTCTTCAAATTGAATACAGAGTGATTCATAAGCTAAAAAATGTTATGTTGGAGGAAAAACATCGATCGCAGTTTTTCTTTCAACTTACAAGGGATAATTAAATTGCAAGAACAACTGTATTTTGAAAAGAATAAAAACTAAATAATCCGAACTTTTTTTGGATTCCTCAAGCAGTTTTCCACGATTTTCAAAATCTTCACTGAGCTGCCGCAAGTTGTTTTCTGCGTCATCGCCGGCTTCTTTGTAAACAGAACAGAGTCGTTCACTTGCTAGTAATTCCTCTTCCAATTTGTTCAGCTTTTGTGCATTATCTTCTAGGATCTGTAAAACATGAATTATTGAATCTCTAAATAATGTTTAATTATTTGAAAAAAAGAAGAAACCGTTTTGATGAAATGTACGAAGTTACGAAGTCATATGCAAAATCCGAATATCATTACTTCTTTTATGCGATCATTCAATCTAGGTATTTCCTTGTTCCGATCAGCAAGTGTTGAAGTAAGTTTCTTAACATCATTCATTGCAGATTCATACTTGTCCGTAATAGATGCTATTTCTGCTTGCAGTTCGCCAGTATATCGGACCTAAAACTCAACATTGTATGTTATTAATGACTGACATAAGCAATAATGAAAATAAATATATTGTAGAATTTGTGACAGTTTCTTGCAATTTTTTAAAATTTTATTCAAAAAAGATGTAACTTACCGATTAGAACCTAAACAATTAATTAGTTTTTCTAGTAAACTTCGAATTTGTGTTGATTAAAGCAAACGATTTTAGTTGTTGGCATCTTGGGTATTCAAATTTTCAGCATTCAGCATCACGAGAATATCTCATGATACTGAATGGATTTCTTTTTAAAGAGAGAATCAGGAACTGCGTCTCAATATTTTATTAACATAAAAATTTATAACTCTATTTCCAATATTATAAAATAACGATTGCTGTGAAATAAGTTTAATTTGAATGCCCTAAAGAATAATTGTTGGAGTTACAGGAGATAAATAACGTTACGGAACACAACGAATACGAAATGTGAGTTATATAACAGCTTGATCTAATAATAAGTGCTCCAATAGAGTATTAAGCATATTTTTGTTAAATTTCTTTCTCCCTATTAATCTTTCCTGTGCCATGATTTGCCATATATTGTTGAAAAAAGGAAACATGTCAGTTATCCAGAATCAAAGCTTTATCTTACCATTTCGATTCTTAAAACAGCAAATTTTCGGTCACGTTCCTTAATTTCATTCATAAACCAATCTTTGTTATGCAAATATATTTCTTTTTCCTGAGCCCAACGCTCTTTTTCGTACTGAAATAAACTGAATTCTGATGGTGCAAGATAGAAGCACTGCAATTACTCTCATAAAACTACTGCCTTTTTAAATAATCAAGTATTCATCTTTAATAAACGATTACAAGTTCAGGAATTCATTCATTTCGCAGAATTGATTATTATTCATTTCTACTATAAGACTACAAACCTCGACTATTCGCTTTTGTTTGGCATATTCATCAAGCTTAGTTTCTAACAAAATGTTCTTTTCTATTAATTTAGTCACTTCGTTTTTCTGCAGTTGCAAATCGCCTGTAAATGAATCACTAAATTTTAAAAGCCGAGATTCTTAAGCAAACATCATTCAAGTGACTCATAAGTGAGTCAATTTTCTCTATCTTTATTTCTGACTGATACCTTTATTGATATGCGCCGCTTTACATTAAGAAATTTGAATGGATTTTAAATAATGATACAACTATTTGAGCATTTCCTCATAAAAAATGAAATTTATGATTGCTTTTAAAACTTGGAACAAAACTACTCAAATGTCAATAGTTTACGACACAAACTCTACAATTGTTAACTAGCAATGAACAACAGTAATATCCAATAATTGACCAAAAATATCTAGCAAGGAAAGTAAAAAATTCCAAAAAGTTACTTGCAATAAGTGACTTGTCATGATTTAAACGGTTAATTTTTCCTTCATAATCCTCCCTTTGACGCAGCAACATCTCGGCCTTTTGCTCACACTCATTCTAAAATATCGTATTTCAAGATTAAACATATAAAATATAGAGATAAAAACTAAAGCAGAATTTCCGGAGAGGAGAAAAAGATGAAATGAAGAGCGAAAATTTTTTTGATCAATGAAATACCTTTGCAAGTAATATACGATCCCGCTCAGCTTCCAATTCTCGCATCACAGCCATCCGTTCGCTCCTATCCCGCAGTAACGCCTCATTTTCTTTTTTTAGCACATTCTCTGTTTCACTAACTCTGCACAATTTATCCCGAACTGCGTCCAATTCTTCATTTGTTAGAAATAAAACATGCTCTATAATTAAAAATTAATGATTGACTATAACTTTAAATTTCTGCATGACTGTGGTATGACATCATTCCATACATGAGAATCGAAAACAATGGAGCTAATGGAAAAAAGGTTTCTAAAAAGTCAGACAGAACACTGTTGCTATCACTAATAAATTCTCAAATTATACTGCTCACTATAGCTAAGAGGCTACAGGAGTGGAAATAAGGGTGAAGAATTCAAGCATACCCAATCGGACTTTTTCTTTTTTTAGTTCAGTCATATCGAATGTAATATCCTTCGTCCCTTGTTCACTTGAAATATGCTCAGTAGCCAAAACAGTATCTCTCGAAAAAGTATCTTCTGAAAAAGAATCATCTGATAATGATCATCTTCATTAAAACTGTCTTCAAAGTGAAGTTAAAAGGCTGATATCATATAATGCTCAGTGTCTTTATTTAGTTTATAATATAATACAGTATTTTATTCGTTAGCCGTACTTCTAGAATACGCTATAATCTCTGCAAAATCTAGCATGTGTTGATAAGGAGCAATTTTGAAAAAATTCAGTTAAAGACAAATATGTTTTCTAGAGAGAGCAAAAGAAGTCTTATTCCTGACTGCAAAGTCATACTTGATGGAAGGTCACAGCAGAAGAGAAACTAACCAGCAAAGTTAGATAATTTCATCGAGATATTCCGTAAACTCTTCCCGAACATACTCTCATGTTGCCCTTCAGACGTCTCTTCTCTGGCTACCATCTCTAAGCTTCCACTTCCTTCCATTCCTTCAGCAAGTTGCTGAGGATGCTGTTGCTCCTGTTCCTTACCTTCTTGACCTTCTTCCCTTTGCATACTCTTATCATCTGACATAACACTTTATTGCGTACTAAAAGTAAATTCGAGCAGTGCTGATAATTGCGAGTGATTCGAGCATCATGCAGTAGTACAAGGAATGAAACTGAACATTGACCATTTAAAATGACGATAATCAGAAAGACATGTTAGTTTAGAACAGTCTAATGACCACAAGATTCTAGGGGAAACATTAGAAACATAAAAGTTAATTTCATGGAAACCTCACCAGTACTACCAGATAACTTTCACGTAAATCACTCAACATCAGCACACAGATCCAATAGTTGCTGCGCTAGATACTTGGGTTATAGTTGGAATGTTGGCACGATGCCAATAATTCGAATTTTTTAAATTTAAAATTTTCTGGAAGAGATCAGGAATATGATTAAACGAGGCGTAGACAATTGATGTAGTGTGGGGAGTTATCATAAGAAGAAGGAATTGTATAGATGAAATAGAAAAGCATCAATTAGAGTACTGAATAAACTAGCTGAATAAATGGCGCATGAATCTTTTTAATAGGTAGCAAATACCAAGTGGTTACAGAAGCATACTAGATGTTTCGTCTAAACCAAGTCTTACATTAATTATCATTTCGACTGTAGCCAAATAAAGGCATTTTGTACTATAAGAATAACTAGAGATATTTTAATTAACAAGTACATATGGGATATATAAGTGTTTTTGGTGTTAATGAATGTAATTATAATCATTTCAAGTGCAGTTAGTCTGAATTTGGGTAAATCGTCAGCACTGCCTAATTTTTTTGATGCAAGCTATAGCACGTCATATTTTCATTATCGTTTTATTATATTATATGACTATATCGTATTTTCCTTTTAATTGATGCAAATCTGAATCTTTTTTTTTTCAGGACCTATCTATTACTATAATGGAATTACAGAAAAGTTTATGGATGAAAAAGGATAGTGGATTTATTATGAATAACAGCAATTCGATTGCTTCAACTACGATACTTACGAATGATGTCTCTACTGACTCTATATCTCCACGGAAACGTCCAAAACGTTTATCAATCAGCTGTGTGGAGCGAGGTAGGATGATAATTTTGATTGCTGATAAAGTTATTTCAGTTTAATTGCTTGCCAATTATTATGAATATTGATTCAAATGATTAAGTCATTCTTCTAATCTGTTATGGAACAGTTCGAAAGTTGCTTAATTTTGCCATGGAAAAAACTGTTATGCTTGTTAAATTACGATGAATTCTCCAAAATAATAAGTTTCATTATAGATATCCAAGATTCATGTATACCTTTCGGTTCCAGTGAAATCAATGTTCGTGTTATTTCGCTGTCTGATGATCATTGTAGTGATGAACTTCGTGAACTGGATTGCATTTGTGAAGACACATCTAAATTTTACCGCGTGAGACTCGAAGGAATTTGGTCATCTACTCCAGTCAAGATTGGTTCTTCCTTGCGTATTATTGGCGCTAAAATGATAGGAAAAGATGTAATCTCACATCGCACTTATTCATTTCTCAATCTGAATTTAAATTCCAGCTAATTAATATTTCAGTCTTGCATGTGATATGGAAACTGCTTGCATAACTGTTTCAAAATATTATGTATAAATTATTTAATATTCCTTAGCTATGTTTGCATCAAATTATCTTCTAGAAATTACTCTTAAATTGGGAAAGTGGTGTATTAATCTTAGAACGTAATGTACTTGTGCCATGTACGCTTATCGCCCAAGGTACATCTTGTCGTCGAAAAGCAATACTTTCGCACTATTTCAAAATGCGGAGTGGTACAACGAAGGAAATGTTGATTGGAAATGTGGTTCACGAACTCTTCCAAGTGTGTAGAGAGAATTTTACGCTATTTGGATTATATTCATTTAATATTTTTATTATTTTTTAGTCGAAAATTGCGTAATTTAAGGAGTTATACTTCATTATTTCTCATTCACTTGGAAACATTTCATACATTCGAAGTGACGAGTAATTATTAAATGAAGGCACTTATTCATTAAGTGAAGAAGGTGATTGAAATTATTTCATTATTTCGAATTATCTAAATGTTTTATGGCATGATTTTCAGGCTGCAATTTCGTCTTCGGGATTCAATGTTGTTGAGAGCAGTTTACTTGACTTGTGGCGAAAAGAGTTGCACATGCAACATGCTGAAGAACTCTTTGCTTTAAACCTATCATCTGAAGAGGTTTATTTTTCATTTTCCATGAATTTTTGAACGATTTAGCGGAAAAAAAACAAGAATTTTATTTAGATTGAAGATGAAATATGTCTTTATTTTAAAACAATTACTCGTTGGGTGTCAGCTCATATGCCACCACCAAAAGGTCGAAATGAATCCTTGCAAACAGGTTCTAAGATCATGGAAGTAATGGATGTTGAAGAATCTATATGGAATTCATGTTATGGTTTTAAAGCCAAAATTGATTGCACTTTGAAGGTTTTGCTTTTTTTCATTTGGAAAATATAGTTTATCTCATTTAACTGATTTTTTTGATAATGATTCATTTTTCTCAGTGTAGGGATTGAAATCATTTCAAGATGAATTTATCTCAAATTTCAGGTAAAGAAGAGGAATGGAGAGCAAAAACTGATCCCTGTAGAATTGAAAACTGGCAAGTCATATCCAAATACAGCACATGTCACGCAAGTCATGCTTTACTGTCTGGCCTTGGCTACAAAGCAGGTTGGTACTTCATCTATTTGGACTTTTGTCAGGCTTGATTTTATTCCTATCATCGAACAGCATAATTGAAAAAAAGTTGAATTTGGTTTTCATGTGAATTCATGTACTTCAAGTTTTAAACAATCGCAAAACAGCAGTTGAAATTAGGTGTATGAATATAGGATAATGCTGGTTTTTGAAGGATACCATAGAAAGTGGATTACTGTTGTATTTGCTGGATGAAACCTCTAGAACTGTATCTCCCAAAACGATCGATCTCAAGGGAATCTTGCACATGCGTAATGAAATTGCCGCATGCATGAGTGCTACTTCTTTCGATGATCTTCCAGGTTCTTCCCGGTTATAAACAATCAAATCCTAGAATTATAATATCAGAAAAAGATAATCTACTTTATTTAATCGATTTCTCTATATTCGAAGTTGTTCAATAGCAGTCAGTTGGCACTACGAAAGCTCTTTCAGAGCTTTGCGTTAGCTATTGATGGTAAGTGCTGAAAGGTAACATATTTTGCGTGGAAAAAGTTCATATTTGAATTTAGAATTAGTTTTAGTAAAAATCATAGGTTGACGTTTAATTTGGTGACAATTACTTCATTATCTTTATAGGTCCGATTCTTGATAGAGATACTTGCAAGTGGTGTGACCAGGCCTTATCATGCTCCTTATTGCAACACTATTCTGCATCAACTGTAACCGATATCTTCTTTCAAGATAGACTAAAACATCTTAAGCAAAATCATATCGATTATTTTAAGCAATTCATTCGGTGGATATTAATGGAATGGAGATGTGTAACAGGAAGAAGTGCAACTGATAAGGAAAATATATTCAAAAGGTTTTTCCAGTTTTCAAAAAATAAAAAAAATTCCTACTCTCCTAGAATTGTCATTCGATATTTGAAAAGCTATAAATACCTTTAATCGATCCTCTATAGCTTACTGTTTTAATGTTTTACTCAGTGAGGAATTAGTGTGTGTATTTACACACACTTCATAGACTATTAATATGAATTTCAGGAAGAACTCGGCACCAAGCGGAAAAGTTGTTCTTAAGTCCATTGTTCAACAAGGGAACAAAACCGCTATTACTTTTCAAAAGTGAATTCTTCCTTATCTCCTGGAAGTTTCATTCGGGATTTGAATAAATATCTGTAATCCATCTTCTGTGAAATAACTTATTAGGATACGTTATGACAAACGAAAATTTTTAGGGGGGAAGTAATAGATGAGCACGAATTATTCGTAAAAGGAGATACGTTATTAATTCTTTCTGATGAGAGTGAAATGATTGCTATGGCTTATGTAATTTTCGTTAAAGGTAAGCCTACTTTTCAGGTCTCCATTTATGCAATATTTTCTCAAAAAACAGAGCGTTGAATATTCTATTAGATGAGGTCGTCTGTAGTTCGAATGTATCAAATTCTTGACTTCTTGAGCCTTTTTATGGAGAAGATTCTTTTATTGTTTCAATAATACATAACTACTGCTTTTACTCCACAATACTCACAGATCGTATCTTGGATTAAAATTCATCATCAAAATGATTTTTCAGATAATTTTGTCAACGTCGCTGTAGATGGTAATAGTAGCTCATTTGTTGTTGGAATGACTTATTTCCTTGAGAGGCATGAAACTTTCTTCAAATATACTCTCAATCTCGGAAACTTAGTCACTTTAATGGTTGATGACAAACAAATGTTTGTTGATTCCTCAGCTCTGTTAATTTTTTTCCTTTTATGCTTCACTTTTCAATTTATTTCGCGAAGAAGATATGGTCGATCCATTTGCTTCCTATCATTATTTTAGACGAAATTTATATGCCTACTAAACTTTCAGGTCAAAAATTCGATCTCTTATAATTGATATGAGACCACCGGTATTCTCAAGAATGAAGAAAGAGAATATAATTGGCATATCAGCAATTGTACGACAATTAAATTGTGATCAAGCACGAGCAGTTCTTAAATCCCTTATGTCTAATGATTATGCAATTATTGAAGGATTCCCTGGAACTGGTAAAAAATCAGTCTTTTTTAACGAAATAATTAATTTCGGAAAGATAAACGAAAACAAAATTAAAACTATGGGAGAAAAGGTTTCAGCGGATGATCGTAGGGACTAAAGTACTTTTTTTTAACTCTCAACTCTTTGTTAGTTGTCTTTTTTGTGTAACGGCTCCAGTTTTATTTATTTAGTTGTCTTGTTCATCAAGTGCTTGAAAAGGAGCAGATAACTACTAAAACTAAATCTTACTACAGGAAAAACAAGCACGCTGGTAGTGTTAATTCGTTGCCTCATTTATTTGGGTCGAACTGTCCTTATCTCTTCTCACACTCATTCTGCAATTGATAATCTTCTTTCAAAACTTATTGAGGTTATCAGTTTCCTTTTTTATGAGTGAGAAATTGCTGAATATGCATATCTCAATATAAAATTTGATTTTACATATCTTTCTCAGTTTATCAGTTCTGACTATTCTAGAAGTAGCTTTTATTACAAAGAGAAGTTATTGCATCAGACGAAATTGGATATTCTGTTTTTATTGTCTTTTTCAGTTCAAATTTAGTCTTCTAGTTTACAAAAATTATTGTTTCAGTATATTGATGAAAATAAGATTTTGCGATTGGGACAACAAGGTTCTGTAAAGAAAAATGTTCAACACCTAACCTTGGAAGCAAAGTTGTCTAAATGTACGAATACTGATAGGATTTCACTGATACAGCATATCCTAGAAGAAACAGTAAAATTTTTTTTTTCTGGTGCAAATAAACATTTCATATTGATGCTTGTGCCGCAAATCAAAATCTCTCTCAAATTTCAATCATCGGTCAAATCAAATTCTAAGTTTCAGCCTATTGTTGCATGCACTTGTTTGGGAATGTCGACTAATTTACTATTTTCATATCGTCGTTTTTCAATGACAGTTGTTGATGAAGCATCTTTGGTATTGGAACCTACTATTATTCCTGCTATTGCTGCTTCTGACTCCTTTGTACTTGTTGGTGATCATCGACAGCTTAATCCTCTTGTTTGTTCCAAACAATCCAGGTAATTCTTTGCACATTTAATGCTTCGCAAAAACCAGTATCTTATACAAATGACAGATGAATAACTTGAATTTGACTGAATTCTATCTGTGTTTAATAAGGAATTTATTAAAGCGATAGCGATATTTCATATTTTGAGTGTTAAATTCCGAATAATAATAAATTTTCTCTTTATTGTTCTAAGTTTATCGGAGTTCTTTTTAACTAATAGTTTTACAACATTTTACTTCAGGGAGGAAGGTATGGCGAAATCATTATTGGAACGATTAACCGCTCATCATTCAGCTGTAATTACATTACACTCTCAGTATCGGATGAATAGGTCAATTGAAATATTTATATGATTCATTTTTCTGATTTTAACTATATTTATATGATCCTGATGCCACAATAAAAGAACTGCTCAATCCCAATTATATTTCGAATTTTAGACCAATTGCGGAACTTGCCAGTGTTCTCTTTTATGAAAATAAACTTCGTTGCGCTGATAATATGGTCGCTGAAGCAACTCTTATCAACTTCGTCTCTAATCCTATCATTGATAGCGTTTACTCTAGTACGTTTAAATACTGATTAAAACTAGTAATTACGAAAGTATCCAGAGTTATGGTCGCATTTCTGCATAATTTGGCAGATTTCAGCAATTTTTTCGGTATTTCTAGCAATATTTTCATGGAATATGTGGAAATTATCACTTATCAGTTGTAAGAGGCATTATAGAGGCATACAAGCTTTGTATTTCGGATTTACTAAGCAATGCAGTCATATTTGTGGATACTCAATCGCACAGGAATCCATCGTTTTGTGCGACTTTTGGTAACTGTGGCCAAGTTGGTAATATTGGAGAAGCGAAATTTGTTGGAGATCTTTGTAAACTGTTCATTAAGGTTAATTAGTATCTGGACGATCTGATTATATTTACTTTAATTCTTTTCACCATTCATTACTAAATGTACTTTCGAGAAGAATTCATTTTTGATTTCGGGGTATTTTTGTTCAACTTTTAATATTCCTTTATTTTTTGTATGATTAAAGTAACAAATGAAATCATCGTCAGCTGGGTTTATCGGAAAGTGATCTTGGTGTTATCGGTATCTATCGTTATCATGTCGAACAACTGCGTAGCATAGTTCAAGTCGGAATTGAAGTGAATACTGTTGACAGATATCAAGGTAGAGATAAATCGGTTATTGTGCTAAGTTTTGCGTGGACCACTGAAGCAGAAAATCGGAAAAGTGAGTTGCTTGCCGATTGGCGACGAATTAATGTTGCTATCACAAGGGCTAGGCACAAACTGATATTGATCGGATGCCGCAAATCGTTATCAAGGTAATTCCAAAGATTTTTTTAGTATTTTCTCATTCTTCATAAATCAAATTGATGTAAATCGTGTTATTTTAAAATATCTTAATAATTTGATTTAGAACTAAACTGCTTATTCGCGCAAAATTCATAACTGAAAAATTAATTCAAGAATTCAACTTACTTGCAGCTACACAACAGTTAATGCAGTAATTAACGCAATCCCTAAGGAATGCGTCACAATATTAAATGAATAAACATACGATTATTATATCAAGTTACTCAACACTATTTTTTTTTACCAAATGTACTCATTTTCATGTATGAAGAAGAGGTCATCATTTTGTTTGAATTTTTATTACTCTATGCTGACATATATGATTTTATTATCAATTTTATTGGAGCGCTCAATGGTGACGATGAAATTGTACAACGAACAACAAAAAATAACATTCTGCTGCGTTCTGCTTTTATCGTTGTATAAAGTACCATTGTATCCTCTGTAACATTTTTATTAGCAGTTAAAGAGAAGTAAATAGTATACTACTGATCGAGGATGCTTGTTTAACAGAGTAAATATTCTACAAATGGAAATAATCTAATATAATAAGTCAAATCTTATGCACATAATCCGAACATTCCTAGATTTGAATCAATTTCTCGGTAATAATTCACAAGTTTAAACCATCTGTCATGAAATTTTTTTTTATTCAAAATAAAGTTCAAGTAAATAATTGAAAAATAGTTTATTGGTAAATATAATTATAATATA
The DNA here is from genome assembly GCA_013365365.1 of Cruorifilaria tuberocauda. NCBI lineage: Eukaryota > Metazoa > Nematoda > Chromadorea > Rhabditida > Onchocercidae > Cruorifilaria > Cruorifilaria tuberocauda. The sequence continues at coordinate 15,811 of JABVXU010000197.1, read as the reverse complement.
TGCAGTATAGCTTAAAAGTATGACGAAATATTAGGGATTACTGTATTTCTGGATTTTCAAGTAAACGCTCGTATTTTTATAGCTCTTTTCAGCAATTTTTGATATCATACCCTGCTTTGATCCGTATTTCTTTCTCTTTACCTTTAACTTCGTGCGATGAATAATTTTCATTCCTATCCTTTAATTGATTTTACTTGCTTTACACACTTTTTGTCAGAAAAAATTAGTTCTTTGAAACGTAATTTCAAATTTGCCTTAAACTGTTTTATATCTTTCCAAGCATCTTTTTCGCTTGTCAGCCGCTTTTTAGATATTTTTTCTTGTGAATTGGGAATGACGCGCTTCTTCGATTTTGAAATTACAAGTTTCTATTTCCAGCTGCATGAAAGCGTTTTATTTTAGTACCACAAACGAAAATTTTTCGATAGTAAAATGAAAAATGAGTCTTTTTTAACTTATGTAAAGTTAAAATTCATGAAATTTAATGTGAATTTTTCTTGATGAAAATTTGTAGAAAACAACAGTAAGTGCAATTTTTGTGCGGCAGTTAATAGAAATTGATAAGACGAGAAAAAGCAATTGGTCCATTCAAGAAATGATTTTATGACAGGGAATGAATCAAGATGATGAAGAAAAACGGCTCCACGGTTGCATTCTTTTCATATTTCATGGTGATAATACGGCTACATATTGTGTAAGATCAATTGTCATCGATCCCTTTGGAATCAATGATCTAGCAAGGTGATGGGCAGTGAATTCAATATTATATAATTTCGACGAATTTCCTGAAATGACATTTCGTGGGAAAAAAGAAGAAATCAGAAATCAAAAGACTGAAGCTATTAATAGCAACAACTAAGCTTTATAAAATTTTGAATAAATTTTAATATTTTTCGGCATAGTTTTAGTGACGTATAATTTCTTTAAGTATTTTTTTAAAATATTTACAAAGCTTCGATTTTATTTTCATTAGTTTCATCATAAATATGTCTAGAGGTACGACACAGCATAACAATTATTTTTCTCTTATTTTAATATTTGTTAAGGAAAAGCAGCTGAAAAATTTAGAATAGAATTTCAGATGAAGCATAAAATTCATTCATTTCCTCATGAATAGATCGTGGTATCAGCGAATTTTACCGTGCATCAGAGGATATCGGATTAGTATGATAGGAGCAAACTACCAACCTATCTCGATGAATGAATAATTGAAGTTGTTGAAATTCAGAACAGCCTCTGATGAAAGTTGCAGAAATTGATATATCGATCTGTCCGCTCCAATAAATCGTTCTTTTCCTTAATGATGCCACACATCTGTTACACAATCTAAAGCTAATTTGTCACTTTTAACTTCTGGATGAATAGACCGTAAGTGTCATCGTGTATGTGTGCGTGTGCGTGTGCGTGTGTGTTTATATGCATGTATACGAGTATATGCATGTTGGCGTACTTAAATGCGTACGCATGCCTTTATATATGTGTGTGTGTGTGTGCGTATGTGTGTTCAGTCATTTATTTGACACACAATGTGTTTTGGTGAGATGGACTGATATGTTCGACGCAAATTTTAGAACGAATGTTCCCATTTCAATCAATGCCTTAGCTAATATATGATAAGTATTCCTTCAATTTTTTGCCTCTTCCAGATAACAGGTAGTTACAAATTTTTAAATTCTTCGGACAGGTTTAATAATTTTTCTTCATAAGAGCTGTTTAAAAAGTTCGAGTGAATCAGAGATAAAAGTAATGGATTAAGTAAGGCTTATTGCAGAATATATTATCATTATTATTCGAGTAATCTGTTAATATCCATGTATTATTGGTTAAAGATAAAAACAAAGAAAAGAAAGAAGAAAACGATTTGTAAACAAATAATATATGAAGAAAAATTATGGAAATTTCTGATTATCACTATTACCATTGTATTATTCGGCACAGAGTTTCATTGACTTATTTTGAATTTCGAATTTTATGTTCCATCCATATCTTTCAATGTTTTCTCTTCCCAAGTATTCATTTCATTTATGACCAATATTTACCGGAGTTTAATTGGCTATTTCATAGAAATTCATTAGAGGAAAATATGAAGCAGAAAGCATTAGCAAATAAATTTTACCATTATCGCTATTTGAATATTGCATAATCCATTATTGGTAAACTTTTTTGAATAATTTAAAAGTAATTTTTAAACCTGTTTTCCATTCTTCATCTCATTTGTATGCATCAGAAAGATGAGGAGGTATATTACGGTTAATTCATTTTTTATAGATGAAACAAATTCATTGTAAATTCAGTAGATTCTACTCTTCCTTACACAAATATTGGTCTCAATCATCTATGAAGTTAATACGCATTAAGTTAATTCAAAATTATCTCATAATTTAATACATTAAATAAATTGTCACCTAAAGATCTTCGTAAGAAGTTGCCAGTATTTTCGATGATCGCAATTGATTATCTAAAAAATCAAATTTAATTTACACTTATTGTTACGTTCTACAAATTTAAAAATCCACGCACGTGTTTACATAACTATCCGCGAAGAGATTTTCTGTATAAGAAAAATAAGAATTAGTTGTAAGCTCTAGGAAATGTGTTAGCTTTTATTGAGTGGAGAGAGAACAGTTTGTATTAGCAAAGAAAAGAAAGAATGATTATTTGGCTCAGAATCGATAAGCACTTGGCTTAAATCCGCTATGCTTACAACTTTCCCATAAGTGCTACATTCTCATTAGAGTAAGTAAATGTTTAAGGTCACATATGCATACACTCACATGCCTATCTCATACTGCAATCTATCCATCAGATTCTATATCACTCTTACCTGTCTAGTTACCTGCTTCGTTTCCTTTCACTTACCTGCTATCCATTCTCCTTCCATTCATTACTTTTCTCTTTCACTTTAATTATTCCACGTCTTAAAATGGTTTACCGAAAAATTAATAGTTCGAAAATTTTTTTTTCATTTGGGAAAAGTTTCTCAAAATGAAAGAAGAAATTTGAAGGATTGAATAAGGAAGTGTTTGATGAGGATGAAAAATTAAAATTTCCGTCAGATTTATTAATATATTATTCATTCAAATTCTTTTCTTTTCTTCATTCGAAAAATTTTTCCACGTAAAAGAACCATATTGAATTAGAAGAACTTCTTGATGGAAATTTTATTCTGTTTCATTTTTTTAATTATTAATTTAAAATTACATTTATCGTAAAATTTGATATTAAAACCGCTACTATTACTACTGCTACTATTGTTACTATTACCACTGTCACTATTATTACTTTTACTCTAATAGTTCGTAATAATAATAATAATAGTGATGATGCTGAACAAGTCTTAATAGTAATTTTTATAGTAATAGTATCATAAAAGTGATATGTTAGTATTAATGGTCAAAGTTTTTTTCTATTTTCCAATAATTTTTCATGTTTATACCACCACCCTTTAACATTTAATCAGTCATGTTCTAATTGGAGAATCTCCGTAGGATAGATTTCATAATAAATGCCTATCTTATTAGAAAATGAGTTTATTCGTCTTATTTTACAGATATCAATAAGATTAATCAAATGAAATAGAAACCATAACTATATCTCAAAATATATCACAAACATCTCCTTTGATTATTTTCTAACTCGCTAAGAAATATAGAATTATCCTTTTGTGAAATTATAGAGAAACCTGACCACTTAGTGTTGTATACATATTAACACACTGAAGTTAGTTTGTGGTTATGAAATTCAGAAAATGGAATCTTTGGATTATAATTAATAAATCTAATTATTAGCTTAAAAGAATGATACTTATTAAAACAGAAATTGAAATTGTTTGTCCAAAATATAAACATTTATTATCTAACAATTGTGGAGAGGTTTTTTTTTCTCCTTCTTCAGCATATTTCTTTGTTGTTTACTTTTCTCCGTGTGCCGTTTTTGATGCTAATAGCGAAGTGTGTAAATAAACATAAATATCATCTCATATTTCATAACTATGCCAATCACGGATAACGGATTTTTATCCGTGAAAAAAAGCAATGTCGTAATGACTTTTTATTTGCATAATTTTTGTGTTCAATATAGTGCAACGTACGTAACTGACGTAAAACTGACATAAAATATCGTTTTTCTTCTTATTTATTGTTCTAATGGATATTGCTTTATTCCACTGCTTGAAAGAATGAAATGACAAAAATGCTTATAGATAGTACTGAAATTGGTTCAAAGTGATTTACCGGTCTGATTAACTGTAAAAATTGCAAATTATTATGATCAATGTTTTCGTTTGCAGTATATCATTATCTAACATTGACATCTTTTTTGCCTATCGATTAAAAATATTTCATTCATATTTCCGAGTTATGATTAGAAACGGAATAATTTTAGAATTAAAAATGCAACTCATATCCAGAATGATGTTATTATTTTATAAAGATAATCTAACGGATTCGTTTCCTTTCTTTTCCTTTTCACAATATAATTATTCTTTAATTATCTATTTTAATCAGTTTTATAATCACTTTGCTATGAATGAATCATTTATCTTCTTCTCTCTTCAATATTATTTATTTAAATAATATGGCATAGAAGAGAGATATATTGATTTTTCCGAAAATATTTCTTTTTTTCCGTTCTATTTTCTATCTCTTCCACTTTTTCATCGGAAATTATCTTTTTTATATAATGCTTTGAAAAAACTGCTTATTATCACTTTTTCCGTTATCTTTATTACTTCGGGAAGTCATTGAAAACTTTTTCCATTATATTACTTTTTTTTGTTTCAAAAATATTTCAACGCGTAGCGGCGATTCGGAAAATGCATTCTTTAAATGACATGCAAACTACATGTGATTATTCAGTACGGAACATTTTATACGAAATTTGGAAATACACACGGAAAAAAAACAATGCATAAACATCATGGATTGAATAGTTACTTCAGTGCTCCCAAATTTCTAAAATGTCAAATCAATTTCAACAGCAAAATCTATGCAAATTAAATTTTTTCAGAATTCCAAAATTTTTTACAAGCAAGGTTTCGTTCCTGAATATCTTTAAATAATTCTATATTTAGATCCCTTTCCATTCTTCATGGGTATCATATAATATTATAATTTTGTAACCTTTTCCCGAGTTTTCTTTGCCTTTTATCCAAAATTTGAGAATTTAACAGAACTTTATGGCAGAAGAAAGGAGAAATGTTGGAAAAGAGCAGAAAATGAACTGTTAATCAGGAATGAATTTAGAAAAGGGAAATTGAAGAAATCAATGTAAAATTAAACAGTTTAGATAAATTAATCTTTAATTCTCAATTCTGGATTACTTCAATCGTACGGAACTTACCAATGCAGTCTTTCTATTTCGTTTTCTAGCTGAAAAATAAATCAAAAACACAGAAACACTTGCAATCCTGGATAATTTCATCTAAGCAATTAAAAGTTATTCGTTGAACAAAATATGAGCATTGTTAATTTTTCTTTTCTTTTCAAGTAGGCATTTAACTTTGAATACTAAAAACGCCTCTTAATGTTTCTGCAATGTAATTGAATGCAGTAAAATTACCATTTATCTTGAAAGAAATGGAACAAATTAAAAATTTCCTATATTTTCATTGATAAAAAATGTTTGGTGATTTAATGACTTTGTTTCGAAAAAGTTCAGTTTCTGCTTACTTAACACTCTTAGATGAATTAGCATATTTTTCTTGCTTATTTAACACATTGAAATGAGATTTTGCTAGAAAGTTTCTACTCTCTTCGTGATTTTATTTCAAAAAAAGAATCCAAATTCTGTTTATTTAGCACTTCAAAATATATTCAAATATTTTTTTCGTGTTTGTTTGCCACTTAAAATGAGATTTCGTGCAAAAAATCAAACGCTTACTAATTTAAATATTCTGTTCTGGAAAAAATTCAGTTTAGCACTTCGGAACAAATACTACAAAATTTGGAAGCTTTCCCACAAGTCCTTGTCAATAATCGTATCAAAAACGTTTCTATCATTCCGTTTGAATTTTGAATGTACAGTTAGTATTGCATGATTCTGTAAAATCTTTCTGGAAACTTTCTGCAATTCAAAATTCATCTTTTATTGATAATTACTTTTAGATGAATATTTCAATTCATCAAATACAACAGTAATAGAAATACTATCAATAATTTAACGTTGAAGTATTTTCTGGAAATTGCATGCTTAAATGAAATAGCACCAAATCCAAGATAATAAATGAATTTCCATCCATTTATTTATTTTATGTATATCAAATTAATGAGTATTCCATTTTCATTTTTTTTCAACTGCTTTGTAGTGACTGGTGGAGAAATGAAAAAGCTGTAATCATAGTTTCCATCCATCAATTCGATCCAAGCCGAATCATTTTTAATAATTTTTAAGCATATTTAGCGAACAATGGAAAAAAAACTAAATTCTTTTTTTTATTTATTTTATTTTAACAACTATGGGTGAAATTAGATTTTTTTCTTTTCAAATATTTTTAAACTTTCTAAATTATTACTTCTCTATTTTCGAGAGATAAAAAAACTTCAACAGTTATCGATGATAATAAGTTTTGGAAAGAGAGAAATTCATTAGCAGACTTTGCGAAATCATGATTATTGTTCAATTCTGTGTGCTATTTCTCAACCTTTGATTCATATTCATTTCATCGTTTTTCCATTTTTCTCTTCCTTTTTTGGTACTTTGATAAACTTTCTTGACAAATACTGCGATATAATCTTTATTTCTCTTTTTAATAAATGAATTTCCGTTCATTTATTTACTTTTTACTTTAAAGCAATGATATATGTCTATCAAATTAATTAATTTTTTCATTTTTCAAAGTGGACAACAATAAAATTTTCACTTTTAAACATATGTCGTAGTTTAGTATTAATAATTAAATAGTTGAATATTGAGCACATCGCTCTAAAACATATCAGTGTAATGTTTTGTACGCCTAATAATCAGATTAATTACTTTATCAAATGAAAGTATCAAAAATGATAGCAAGTTGGCAAATTACGATGCAAATTGATGAATATTTAAATTCTTTAAAAAATGAATTGCGACAAATCAAAAAGAGGAATGAATTGAAAAAATGAATTTTAAATAATTTTTATCCAATTTTCATTCAAGAAGCAAATTAAAGTTCTCACAATCGAAACATTCTTTTTTATAATGATTATAATGTTTCTTATAATGTCTGTTTAATAAAATTCATTCTATAATTAGTGATTTCATTTGATTGTTAGAATAATATTTTAGTACTTCTCTCATTATTTGATGGACCAATTACCGTTAGCTTAATGAATAAAGCAGAACTTCTTTCCCTCATTTTGATTTATCTTCAAATAATTGAAAAAATAAAAACGTATAACACCATGTATTAAAGAGAGAAATGAAATATTTCCCACTTCTTTTTGGAAAAAAATAAATCTGCAAAATTCGTCATAAGTAATGTGTACTTAGAGAGCATATTATATATTCCTGCATTATATCTAATAAGCAAATACCAATTAAAAATCCCATATGATTAAGCGATTAAACTTATCTCAATAAGTAATATCATTTACTTATCATAAATAAAGTGCATATTTTTTCAAGTTTTCCTCATCGATTTATCTAAAAAATGATTAGATGAAATGAAGGGATAGAAAAAGAAGAAAGTAATAAATATTTGTAAGTTTATTCTTTGATTGTAGTAATCACTCATAGCTTAAATTGAAACTATTTGTGTTTCAGTTATCAACAAATTTCATTATTGCTTACCTGCTTTTTTCTCTTCTTTCCGATAACAATAAATAATCGCAAGCTTATAGCATGTGCATGATTTCTTGTTTGCTCTTCATATATTAAAGCTATTATTCACTTTTTCTATTCATTTCATTCTCTTATGTTAAGACTGTAATTTTTGATAAGCCTAGACGTACAGTTATATTTAACACTGTTTTCAACTTCAGTATTATATTATGTCACATTGAACATCGTTCGACCTGGAAGTCATACTATTTAATTATTAATTAAGCTCTGCATCAATGCTGTAGCACTAATTTCAAATGAGATTTACATTTTCAATGTGACTATAAATTAATTTAATCCAACAGATATTTTTTTGGAAATGGTGAACATATTTTAAATAATTGTAAAAAATAATTACTCATACTATGTCTCAAGAAAAATCCACTTGCAAGACAGAGATAATGATAATGGAGCACTTTAAATTCAAAAAATGTATTTTCATTGAGAAATACAAAATATATTTTTGAACTTGCTGGAGTTACCATAATTACAAGTTTAAAGAACTTTTAGAAAGTTGCAAGAATAAACCATCACTTTTTAAAAGTATAGTTCAAATTCCTTCTATATTCATGTGTAAATATAATTTAGAAGAAGATGAAGATCAATAATCATCAGGGAATTCGAAGAAACGTTTTAAGTCGGTGGATCATAGAAGGAGCAGGTTTTTGATGATGATGAATGTTCTTGATCATCTTTAACATATGATGGCTCGGAACACTGAAAATGAGAGTCAAATACAGTTGATCTCTATGGAAGATAATAATGCTTCCTGTATTGCTACACCAACAAGGTATTTCATCGATCATCATTTTAAATAACGTTTTAAAAAAGAGTTTAAAAAAAATTTTTTTTCATCTAAAATTTGATTCCCTCGCTTTTTTCATCAAAGCGTAATTCGAAATTATGAAAATGTTATGCAACGGAGCAATTTGTACACTGCAAAATAACGAAATTACATTAATGGAAACAGTATCAGCCATAAAATCTGTTTGTAAATTATCAATGACATTAGCTGGTGCCTTCATCTGTCTGATCTTTTGAATTCATTCTTTCGGCCACTGCAATGTGCCGTATCCAGGATAAGATGTGAAATACATGCATGTAATGGATTATTTAGGATGGAAGATGAATCAAATCATTGTGATCACCCTTCAGGGTCAAGGGTGTACCAAGATATTTAGGCAATACTGACAGTTGAGGTTTTTATGGCAATGAATGATATTGCTTGCACAGAAGAATGAAAATGAAAAAAAGAAAAGCAAATTGCTACTGTTGCAAATTATAAAGTGATAACAATTAAAAGAATGGAAATAATAAAATATGTCACATTTAGTGATAATTTGTCAGAGAAATTTCGAATATTTTAAAAAATTTGACGAAATTGGTATAATTGAAATATTTTCTTTCAATTTTCGGGCACTTCCTCATGAAGCTGTGATTGACGAAAAAAATAAAAGCATATAATTTGTCAAAATAGAACAAGAGGAAAGGAAGAAGAGAGAAAATGATAAAGTTATGAAGTATGAAGAATACTTACCGCTTCTGTCTTCTTTCTGTTCAGCAAGAAAATTTTGTAAAAAATGATTTTTCAAGGAATGCAAATGATAGAAGCGGTAAGCTTATATATGTCTAACAGTATTCATTGTATTTATTCATTTAATTTATCAAATTAATACTAATTAATTTGAAAAAGACATTTAACTTGTAATTTGTTTCATTAATGATATAGTTAAATTTAATGATATTTTGGAAATGCAAAAAGGTTGATTTTACAAAATATGCAATTAATATAAATCAAATTAAGAAAAAATTTTTTCTTTTTTCTTCCTCTTTTTTTTGAATTTCGCTTAGACTTTTGAAATTTTTTTTTTATAATGATCTTGCTTTTCCAAAATATTAGCAAAGTTCAAAAACCGGAATTTGTTTATAGTTAAAAATGAACTAACCAATCATTGTTGCTAATTTCGAGCTCTTACGGTAGGTGGTGGTGGCGATTTATGATTACTGTTAATAGTATTGGCCAATATTTATCGGACAATACCTATTGGGACAATTTTTTTCATTACTATTTCCAAAGTAGTAGTCATTATTAGCTAGCCAAACAATACCTTTAATAGCTTTCAAAACAAAATTATCAGTGATTGCTCATCATTAGATAAGCAAACAATTCAATGGGCAAATTATTCGGCAAAGTTACTTGCACGTTGTTGCTTTACAGTTGTAAAGGATGATTTAATCTCAATTTCCATACATTTTAAGGATAAATATCAACTAAATACAATTTCTCAAATATATTTCACCCATTGATAAGTATTTATATTTTTTCCATTGTTCATCGCTAATTCTGGTGCTCAATCACTTTAATGCTGTAATATAGAAGCCATTCAATGTGCCATTTCTTCATCAAAATTCTAATCATTCCAATAACTTAACTAAAATTACAATAAAACAGAAATTATCAGCATTTTATTTTTTAAATATCTAATTTTAAAATTATTTTCAGCCAAACATTGCTACTGTCAAAAATTTATTTGATCTGCTTCATTTTTTATTAACTTGCTAATTTCAAATGAAACAGTTGACTTTTTTAAAACCAGTTTAACCGACTGCTTATTTTAACAATGAATGCAATCAACAGCTTTTCATTAAAATGCTTTAATGAACAGATTTATTTATCTTAGATTTCATGAAATCAATGTTGCCTTTCAATGTCCGGAGGCAATTAATATTTGAAAATTCATTAAATATTTTACAGATTTTGTTTCCTTCTCTAATTATAAAACAATAATCCTCCGAGATATGTTATCATAAACGCAGTAGAAGTATAAATGTTACTCTTCATATTCAATTATTCCTTCTTATCGTTATTTGCAAATGTTTACCTAATATTACTGAAAATACAAAACCAAGAGTATTATTTAACGACAACACTTAAAATATTTAACTTTGTTTAATCAGTTACAATATGATTTCTTGTTTAGTAATATTTAATCGATAATTTGAATAGAAAAATTAGCATTTTCGTCTTTTTTTAAAAGCATTCTTAGTAGCAGCATATCACACACTTATTTTTTGTTTTTTGTTGACATATTTCAGAGAGTTAGCTTTTTGCTTGTTTTCAGTTTAATTTGATCAAGCATCGCACTCATTTTGGTCTATCTTATCACCAAATATTTTTGATCAAATGATACGATAAATGATTATTGATTAAATGATATTAATTAAACTTTATCAGTTTAAACAAAAATTTTCGTTTCTTTTTTGTCTATTCTCTTGTCGACGAGAAATTTATTTTAAGTGAATCTCCTCAGCTATCAATGGCTTTGCCTATGCAGCACATTGAAGCTAACGATATCCATTTTACGCCACGAATGACTTATAAAACAGCAGGTGGCAAACCACTCTTACAGGTTACTAATTCTTATTTTATCTTTGTTTCAAATATAAAATTTTCTTTTAATTATCCAATAATGATTTCTTCATTAGTTAGGTTTTTTAATCTTATTTTAATTTAATTCAATGAAATTTTGATTTTGATATTTTCTTGAGATTTCATATGAAAATGGCTTCATATGAATTTGGTTGGCTCGAAAAATCTTACTTTCAATTTATTTTATTATAACAAAAAATATAGTGGAATATTAAGCTTCTCATCTATTGAATGTGCAACAGCTGTAATGAAAGATTTGCGAATTTCGTTATTACTGAAATTTGCTGAGCATTGACATGCAAAAGACATATTAATAAATACTGAAAGAAGTATTTGTGGTTTCGCAAGGTTTCACCTTCCATTTCATTGTTCTGTCTTCTGTTTATTAAAGTTTTCAACGATTTTCCATCTTTTTAAATGGAATTTTAAAATTATTCGATAAGTATAATATCGCATAAAAATTCAATTCCTTTTTTTAATTCTGTTATTTTCTTTTAATAAAACATTGATTTCGTTTGTTTTCCTTCATACTTTAAACAAGATGAGAGCATCTGCAGCTGAAAGCAAAAAGGTGAAAATAAAATTTGAAGCTAAAAAGAGGAAAGGATGATAGATAACTTTATGATTACTTTTTCAATATTTTTCAGTGGTGGCGACGGAGGACATCACTCGAAAAATTTTTCGTTTTCCTTACATTTCTTATGGCCGCAACTATCCTTTTATTATTGACATTATTTTTACCTTTAAATAATGACATTGCTAGTAAGTTTGTATTATTTCCTTCGCATAACGGTAATATATAATTACTTCTAAATAATCTCACCTGACAAATCCTGGTCATTTAGAAAGTTATTTGAAAAATTCAAAATGATATATTATTTAGTGCAATTGAAATTCTTTGAATATGAAAAGCGTATCGAAATTACGAAGTTGATCATTCAAAGCTTATTGCAAATTAAAATTTGAATTTTGTAATTTTTGCTAATTTTTGAAGTACATATGTCATTATTGCTTGCATGAAAATAAATTTTTTCAATTCAAACTTATTATTTTTTTCTCTGAACAAAGAAAAGATTACTTTGTTTTTCATCTTTTACTTTTTGCAGATTCGAAGAAAAAAGATTTCAGTAACATTGACAGCAATGTGATAGGTTATGAGGATGTTGAAAAACGGGTATGCTTGACGAAAGGTTGTATTCAAGCGGCAAATAACCTCGTAGGGATTCATTCTTTGTTTAGTTATTCTTTTGAATCTTCAATTTATGAAACTAGCTGACAAATAAATAAATATTTATTTGAATAAAACTTTTTATGTTATGCTTACCTCAAAATTTTGTGTAAAAATCAAACTAATCTTAAAACCATTAATCGTTGTAAATCATTATATTAAAGTTTTTTCTCTGTTTATCTCCCTGTCCGCTATTGTAAATATATTGTAAATGTAAATAGCGGACAGGGAGATAAATAGAGAAAAAACTTTACTATACTGAAAACATTTGAATGAAATGATCATATTTTATAGAGATTAAATTTTATGCTTCAACAATTAATCGTTCTCTTAGTTCATAAATGTGTTTAGAGATATGAGATTATTGTCACTTTATTACTATAACTTAATTTACTAATATCGTTGTCATTTGGGACAAAAAGGATTTGCGAATGTCATCGTTGTATTTTTGTATTAAATTAGAGTTAGAAAATAAACAATTACACTATCTTCTGAGTGTGCATCAGATTATTTTTTTATCACTGAAAGATTAATAATGGTTCCAAAGTTAAGCTTAGACCATACTTTATTATAATTATGTTGTCTTTCTGCTCATTATAATATGCATTGGTAATAATATTAAAGTATATTTGAGCTGATGGCAATGAACTTATCGGCTGACCCATGTGATAACTTTTTTGAATATGCATGTGGTCAGTGGAATCGCGATCACATGATACCAGATGATATGTTTGCTTATGGTACTTTCGCATCCGTTAGAGAAAATGTCCGGCAGCAGATGAAAGGTTATATCGATTGTCAATACATCGAAAATTAGATTTTTGTTAATTTTCGGAAGTGTTTTATAATGCAATAGATAATATTGTTGTGAAAGGTCGAAGGTTATATCTTTAATTGTTTATAGAGTGAAAAAAGATGGTTTAAACAAATCAACTTTTGAATAAATTTTGATCCAAGCTCAATTTTAACTCTATTATTATTTAATATAACTAAAATAATCGTATTGAACTCTTTTTGTAGTATTGTTGGAGTCAAATGTACCGACAGAATCGAGATCGATCGAAATGATACGTATTGCTTATCAGACATGCATGAATATTAGCAAGCTTGATTCAGCTAAATCATCGTATGTTCTTAGTTCATTAATTTGAGATCCTTTGTTTATCAATAATTCTTTTCCTGTCTCATCCTTTTTTATCCACTTTGACAAAACGATGCTCATTTTATTCTCTAACGATATTCTTTCAATCGATATAAATACTAGAATATAAGTATTAATTGATCGAATGGTAAGATATATCAGTTTGTGGAATAATTAATTAATTATACTTTTCAAATAGTTTTAATTATTTCAGACAACTTTTATCTTCACTTCGTCAATTAGCTAAATGGCCGTTACTGGATAACAGCAATAATTGGGATGATAATTCGTTTGATCTTACTTATATCTTAGCTTCATCTCGTCAATATTTTGGCAGCGAAATTTTTTTTCAAGTTTATGTTTATGCTGATGCTAAAAATACAACAAGGAATATTTTATATGTTTGTCTTTTTTCCTTTTTATTTCAATTAATAAAGTAATAAAGTTTGCTGGAATTATTAAAATGAAAATAAAGAATGGGAAAATGAAGATAAAGATCATTTTCATTATTCATATGAGAATTACAGAATGTTCAAAATTGACAAATGTGGATGAGAAACGATCTCATCGATCGATTAGATTAAAATCTTCAGATTGAATAGCACTTTCCGCCGTTATCACAGTAAAAGAAATGTTTTTGGAAATGAAATAAAATTTTATATTTTCCTTCAACTATACAAAAAGCTCGCAAACTTGTGCATGGAAGAATTTCCAGCATAAATGGAGTTTATATTGTAATTAAAAATTTTCTTCATAATTTGCTACAGAATCTATTCAGATCTAATTATAAAACTCGAAATTATAACTGACTAAGGTTTGATGTTTATCTGTTAGAGTTATGTTTAGAAATTGCATTTAAAAATCTCAATAGTATTCATTTTGCCCTTTTTTTCCTTTTCAATTTCAAGTATAAATGAATAGATAAAAGTTATCAAATGAAGAAATTTCAGTTAGATCAAGGAGCACTTGGTTTAGGCCGTGGCTCGCGTGATTATTACCTCAATACAACTATGTTTGCTAAGCATCTGAATGCTTACAAGAAATATCAACTCGATGTTGTCAAATTACTGTTGGATGATGCCAATGTTATTTACAACTTATCGAAATTAATTACTGATCTTGAAAATATTATTGATTTTGAAACCAAATTTGCCGAAGTAATAGTTTGCTAATTTAGTGCAACAACTAGCAATGTTTGCTACCAACTTTAAAACAAATAAACGCAAAAATAGCTCATCTTTTTCATTTGACATTTAAAACGATAATGGGACTATAAGATATGAATTTAAAAACTCGTAATAATTTATAATTAACTTCCATAAATCTTTAAATAAAATTTAAAATATTATCGTTGAATGATTATATGTAGTAATCAGTAATGAATACTACCGAAATTAATATTGCTTCGCAAAATACCTGAAGTAGTTTTATTTAGTTATTCAACTATGATATTTATTATATATTTTCAACTTTATTTAACGATTATCATTCAAATGATAGCTTACACTTATCAATTATTGTCAAACAAATTCGCAAAGTTATAATTAAAAATACGAATAACAAATTTGTTCAATGAAAAGGAAATAAATGAACAGAACGTTACCACACGGCTTAAGAAAGCTAAGCTGATTAAGATAACAAAGATCTTATCTGTGCTGACAATTTCAGGTTAATGGAATATTTAATATTTTAGATTATAGTACCAGAAGATGATCGACGTAACAGTACGCGATTATATAATAGCAAAACAATTTCAGATTTGTACACATTACTTCCAAAGGTTTGTTTTCGAAATTATTAAAAATTTCTGACAATTTCAAAATATAAGCAAATGTATGAAAATTATTTTCTTATTAATTTCAAATCTGCCTTAAAAAGCAAAACGACTGAAATATGTTGCTTTCATCAAATGCAAAAAAGTTCGAATTTTATGCTCACTCAGTTTTTGATCAAAAATTTTAAAATCATTAAGGATAATTTTTATCAAAACTTAATTTGTTATTCTGAACTCTCTTTTAACTTAACTTCTATGTAACATTAATTATTCAAGGAAAACTTAAGAACAACAAAATGATATACACTTACGTAATCTCTATAATTTGTAATTTCAAAAATCAAAGCAACTAAATACATGCACAATGATCACTGATAAACCTGATAAACTTAAATGTATTGAAAATGGTGAATTTGTATAGCAATTAATAAGCCTAAATGTACT
>JABVXU010000196.1:0-97288 GCA_013365365.1 Cruorifilaria tuberocauda | reverse complement strand
TTTAAACATAGATTGTTTAAAGTATTTAAAAATAAAAAGTTTTTCGCATTTTTTTCCACTGCTCACATGTAGCATATTAAAATGACTTATGCAAATTATAAATTTAACATTATTGAAAATTTCCCAAACCTTTACCACTCCAACTATTCAATTATGGCTCGTCATCAGTGGCTAACTTTTCCTTCTAATATACTTTAAAGCAAAAGCATAATCAGCGGAAATCAAAGAAAGGAATGATATTTATCAGTGCTTTAAAATAAATGATTTCTGAAATTAAAGAGAAAAAAGCGGAATAAGAAATAATAACTTTTATTGAGAGAAGATTTTTGTAAGAGGAAGATCGCCAAGGTAACTGACCAACGACGAATTCGACCATCATATACAGGAATGACCATAAATCATCACGTCTGCCTGAAATATTCGTTAATAATTTATAAATAATTATAAATTCATCATTCTACGTATACTCAAATGCTTAAATTTCAATCAAGGGTCAAAGATCAAATTTGACTAGAAATACACGAAAAAAATTATGATACAGTGATTTAATAAAAAGAAAATATAAAATTGATATTTTGAGGAGTATTAATAGAAAACTTTTGATTACGAAAACCTCGGAAAGTTTTGAAAAATTTTCCAAAACTTTTTATAAATTTTTAATTAGCAAAAATTTCGGTGGATAATTGCAACAAACTTGAATATTTTGGATTTTCGAAGTTACCTTGATCTTTTCGCATATGTACAAAAACGGAACAGTAACGATCGGTACCCAGGTATGGTGCTTTACGTCTTGGACTACGATGATGCAAATTTCCATCTAGACCTCTCCTTAACTAAACAATGAATAACGATCTTTTGCATCAATTACTTCTCAGTTTGAAATATCAAAGAGAGGAGAGAGAGAGAGAGGGAAAGAGAGAGAGAAAGAAAGAGAAGAAAATGATTAAATTAATAAGTTACTTGGAAACTTGGTAAATCAAATTATACATGTTGGGCAATAAAATTTTGACGTGACTTATTAAACAAACTTCTAATAAATTAAATTTTTCAGAATATATTTTAGGCGATCACTAATTTCTTTTTTAAAATGAGATGAAGAATATGTGTCATATGAAATTTAACAAAATTTTACACTGAAAATTTTCAATTTTACAAAAATGAATTTTTTAGATATTAGAAGATATTAGTATATTATATATATAGTATATATAAAATATTAGAATTTTACATAAAACCGTGCAAATCCAAAATCAATCATGTGAACTACACGACACAAATTTCCCTGACCAATCGCAAAGTTGGATCCTTTCACGTCACGATGAATCATTCCGATGCTATGTAAATCTTTGATTGCCTAGAAATTTTCACAAATAATTCTTGATAAAGAAAATTATATGATTGTTTATCGACCATACATTTTACTTATCGTTACTTTTCAGTCACATATTTTACTTGCCAAGAGAATTATCTATCAATAACTAATGATTGAATAAAAACGTTCTAATAAGTATATGATAATACCTCAATACATTGAATACCAAGACGTATTGCCGTTGAAAGAGTGAATCGTTGAGAAGGATTTTGACGTCGAAGCCAAGAAAGTGGCCGTCCAACAAGTGACATAACAATTATGTTACAGTCAGGTGATGATCGGCCAGCTAAATACAAACGACAAAAATGTGTTGACCATTGCATACGACGCAAAACTAGAGCCTAAATGTGTATGAATGAATTTCTATAAGATTCATTAATTCGAAACTTTTCGTTTTCTATTTAATTGAATTTTGGTGCCGAACTCTGAATGAAATGGTAAACAAAAATTAGTAATGGAGGTTTTTAAAATTCGTGTTAGGTTAACAAAAATTTGTCCATTTTTTTATCAGTTGTTATCAGGTATGTAAAAAAATGTAATGTTTAAAAATTAAATTTTAAGAAATTCAACTTAGACCTCAGCAGAAAGTGTTTCAGAATAATTCCGATTTGTGTCTACCGTTTCCGCTTTCATTGCCGCATGTATTCCAACATTTGAACCGCGGATTTGTTCCACTTCATAAACGATACCACAACCTCCACTACCGAGTTCTCTTAATACCTGAAATATTTTCAATTTCTCACTTATCGCTTAAAAAAATAAAAAATAATTTAAACTTTTGATAAAAGAGGAAAAAAATAATCAATAATAACACTAACCTTCCAGGAATTGTTGATAATTTCACCAGTTCTAAACGATGGTTTCGGGATACTCGACGTTGACGAACTTGATAGTGACATTATTTGTTGATACAATAACCACTGTCCAACAAACGAAAAAATTGAACCTCCGCTTGTATGGGAAAAGAGAAATGAAAATGAGCAAACTTCACTTAGTCTATTATTTTATAATCAAAACTTCTGTTATATTAAAGGAATATGAAATTATAAAGAATTTTATGCAAAAATTATAATTACTATCTATGATGCCATTTTTGCTTTTTTGTTTCAATCATGATACGGCTAATAATGAAATTAATGCATACTTAATTTGATTTCTCGTAATAATTTTTTGGTTTTTTTGTTTTCAAATAAATTAAAGGCTAGAAAATCAATTAGTAAAATTTTGTATTATTGTTTAACAACTAATAAATAAATAGATGGTTTTCCTTTTTGCTTATTTTTCTATTTTGTTTTAATTCCGAAGTAATGGAAGTAAATTAAATGCTACTATCAAAAACGATAATGCATTTTCTGATTTTTGATTAATTGATTTTCATTTATTTTAGAGGTCAATTTTGCAAAAAACTTGCTACTAATTTTATTTTTCATTTCTTTAATTATTGTAAAAGAAATGGGGAGAAGCAAATTCGAAACAAGCAACTATTTCACGTTCAATATTCCACTGCATTATTAAATTTTTATAACTGTTCAGCATTATACAATTTAATTTAAAATATTTCAATTTAAAAACGTCGAATTTCATTTACACACTATTTCAAATGAATCAATTTTTTCATGCAAACATTAATTAATCTTAATGATTATTTCATCTCAAAATTTCATCGCTTTTCTCCTCAGTCATCTAATTAATATAATGATATAATAAACACTATTCATAAGTATACTAGAATTTAAGTAACCAAATTTCATTTCTCATCGCATTTCGACTAAATTAACATTTTACAAAGTAATGATAAAGCTTCGATTTGTTCCCTTCTATTGGCATTTTCTCAAAGCTTGATTTCTTTTTCTCTGTTTACAGCAATAGAATGGGTACAGCAATATTTAATTATACACAAAAGTTACAAAAACCGTAAATTAATATAAATTCACATTTGTACCTAATTGCATTCTAAACTAGTTAATTTCATTTCAAAGTGAGTTTTATATGTGAAATTGTATTTGAAAGGCTTTAGCTTTAGTTATTTTCAGTTCAGTTATTATCAATTCTTGTTCATCTTTCCTTTACTGTTTTCAGACATTTCAAATTGCTTCATTTAAAAAAATAATTAATCATTTTAGAAAGTATGCTGATACTTTTGTTTGTTTCTATTGCTCTCTGGTTGATTTGCTTCTCATGTTTACTTCAACATGTTCTATCGATTTTTTCAATTTTTATATTGTTTTCATCTTTCTATCATATCTATTCGACTTATTTACATACCTCATTTCATTTCTTTCATATTAGTTAAGCCGTAATCCATTTGAAATTTATTATACTAATATTGTAATAATTCTACCTATTAATGATTTAACATTTAATTGCGAGGATTAAATTAATTTTACCAGTAATTGAATGAATGGAGTTGAAAATACTTTACATTTGGTTCAGTCTAACTAAACTACCGAATTACTTGTGCCTTGTTAGCTTGGTTTTGAGATTGTTTTTAACCTATCCCGTTTCATTTTAATTCTTTATTTTTCAGTTAACAATTCATTTTTGAAATTGAATGAATTAAATGATCGATTCAACCATTGGGCAGATCCATCGAATGTCCTCAAATCTAATCGCAAAATTTGTTTTCTAATTAGACTTTATTAATAAATCAATTTACAATACGCTTATATAACAAAGTAAGTGCTTCTTTCTAAAAGAATATTTTGAAGAAAACAATATTTCACTCAGACAAACGGAAGTTTATCAATTCTTTTAATAACTTGTCCACTTCATTACACTTCTCAATTTAAATTTCTATTAAGTTTTGGAAACACAATTCTATAAATTTTGAATCGACTAATCTCAAAATGACTTTGCTAAGAAGCGGTCCAAACTTTTATCAAGTGAATTACCACTTAATTTAAGGTAAGGTGGAAATGGAAAGCTGGGCAAATAATAAAATTCTTCACTGCTTTTATCTAATAGTATTTGCCAAAGTAATATTAGCCGCGTGTCCAATTTCCCGAGATATACCACCACCAATATGTGCATTTTTATTTACCGATAATGAGTGCTCCAATACGTTTTGTGCCGTTACCGAAGATTCTCAAGCAATGGAACTTAATCCAATGGTTGTCATTAATTATTTCAGTTTTTTTTCTCTTCTAAAAATGATTAACTTTTACTTAGATCTATCATCGATTGATGCCATAGAAATCAGTTTTTCAACATTTTCAAAATATTTCAAAATTCACTCAGAGAGATTACAAATTAAAATTATTAACATTTCGTGCAAAATGCTCCCATTTTTCAGTGGAACGATCAAATAACATTAGCAGTAATACGGCCAGATTGCTTTTTGGATTTATACGATGGCGCAAATATGACAGAAACGCATCGATTTCTTGGTGGTGAAATTAGCGAAGGTAATATTTATGATTTATCATGGTACGCATTTGCTAATCGCACAAGTTCATATACTTGTCAGTGCAATGGTTATTGGTAAATTTGATCATTCGTAATCTCTTCTTTTACTTTTCATCTTTTTAAATGTTCGAAATTTAATTTCAGGTAGATTTAATTTAACTAAGATTTAATTACTTATTGTATACATATTTATACTCATATTTGAAAGATATAATTTTGTTATAATACAAAGTTACAATAATATACAATTTATGAATTATTTCTTTACAAAGCTAAATAATTAAAATCTTTCATGCTAATAAACATTTTTTTAATTTAAATTAAATATATACATAAATATTTTACACTAATATTCAATTTATATAATCCAAATTTTTGCTTTCATATAGATTCATGAATTTCCTGCTAAAATATTGGAATTGTACGTGCAACGTTAGTTCAACATCCATACTATTTGTGCAATGTCTGTAATCCTTTGATATACGTCTTTTTGAGTTTGTTTTTACTATGAATCAAAGATCAGGCAACAGGAAATATTTTGTTTGTTCTCCCACTATATTTTGAGCCGAATGAAACTTTTCTGGAAAGGATGACGCAATAGGAATTCGAACCATCCAGATATTACAATTGTATTTTTCGAGTGCCATAATAACTTGATCGTCGTCATCTACTTTGCCTGATGTTTTCTTGGCTTTCACTTTTTTGTCCTTTACCTTTTTTCAGTCGAATAATATGAAAAGTTCTAGAATTTTTTCATTTTTCTCTTTTTCTTTAAAAGTGGAAATTTAGTTTCTAAAATTAAAATATTGCATTCATTTCAAATTAATTTCGTTCTCAATTTAAACTGAATTAATTGGTGAAAGGATGGAGAGAGTGAGTGAAAAAAAACGTTAATTTTTGTTTCGAATAGATAATAGTGACACATATTAACTACTCCACCATTCCTGTCCGATCCAACAAACTGATCGGTCACTCATTTTAGTTCTCCTCAGCTATCATCGATCATTTCCGAGAAATATCCCAAACCAATTTATCGAAATTTTCGGACCAATTTGACCAGTACAAACAAATAGTCATTTAATTTCCTGAAACTCCCTCTAAACTTTCAACGTTAATTTTGCATTGATTCCTGTCTGACAAGTGAAACGAAATTCACAATTTTCAACGATCATCAACCATCACCACTATCTTTGCCTGTCATTTAATACACAACTCGAACGATAGCAGCTAAATTAATTTCAAAAGGGAAAAATGAATTTTGAATTTGCTACATCTCATTAGATTTCCGATGAAAATTATGGCTTTAATCAGAAGAAACGAATGATATATATTCATTGACGAGTAGTTAATTTTACTTTCAAAATGACCACTGTAAAAGAAAGATCTTTCCGGAAGTGATCAAGTTCTTTCTTTTCTTTTCCCGTCGACCAATCGTTATACTTTGTAGAAATAAAATTTCTACAGAAACAACGATTGATCAACATAAACGAAAGTAAAATCAGATTTAACATAATGAATTATTCCTTCTCCTTTTCTTCCTCCCTCTTTTGGATAGAACATTCTCTTTTTGTTAAGTGACAACATAAAATATATGCTATCAAGTTTGATCATTTAGCTACTTCTACATTTTACACTTCAAACGTTTCTCCCTCAATGTCAAAAATCCGAAACTACCTCTCTTCTACCGTCTACATCTTACATAATTTCCACTTGTTGGAAATACAACAAATGGAAAAAACTGAAATTAGTAAACGAACATTAGATTACATTTGTCATATTCTACGCAAAATATTTTTGCGTAGTGCCTTGCTGTGAATACATGAAATATTAGAATGGAATCATTTCATTTAAAGTAAAATAAACATTTGCATTATGTCACAGTGAATAAATCAGTAAAAAACGAGAAAAAAACAAAGAGGAAAAAGGAAAAAAACATGAAATTATGGAAAGTTAAATCGAAATATATATGGGAGTAAATCAATAATTTGATAGAAAAAATTCCGGGATAAAAATGATTGATCAAAAATAAGATATGAAAATTTGGATAAAAAGAGAAAAATCAAATCCGAAATAAGCATTTAAATGAAGTAATCACTCATTGATTGATTTAATGATTTTAACTACTGAAAAATAAATTGTCCAATCTATTAGTAGAGAATGAAGTAAGGAGAGAAAGAGAAGGAGGAAGAGAAAAAAAAGAGGGAGAGAAAAAGCGGAGAAATTGAAAAGCAAGAGGATGACAGAAATCCTAAAGATTGATTTGTAGAATGAAAAAAAGGAGTAGTAAATTTTTGAAAATTTTCAAAAAATTTCAAATTTATTTACATGGAATATGAAGACATTTACATAGATCAAAAGTTTTTTGAGGTGATTTGATAAAGCGTATCCAAAGGAATACACAAGGTGTTCGAACATAAGCACATATGCACGCACACACACACACACACACACACACACACACACACACGCAAGCACACATAGATATACATGCAAAATACAAATAAACATTAAGTGGTGAAATATAATAGTGGTGATAACTGGTACTCATCAATACAATTATATTATTTGCCCCAGCCAGATAATATTTAAGAAAATTACTTCAATTCCTTTCTAAATTCTCCATTTTATTTTGTTTATGTCAAAAGCACGTGAAAAAAATTCATTTAAACCATGTAAATTAATCATTTTAAGAAGATGTTGAGGTAGATTGATATCAAATAAAAAGAAGAAAAGAATTCTCAACACAACTATTTTTCTTCTTGCTCCTAATGATTTCCGGAATAAAATGTTTAATATAACAGCATCAGAAAGACAAATTTGAGTTGAACTGAAATTTCAACATCAACCTAAAATTATATTAGAAACGTTGAACATAGTGTAAATTTAATCATTTGAAGTGCTGATAAAGAAAAGTTTTATGTGAAAGAAACATGAAAGGAAACCCACATTGAAGAATAGATGGAATGCTGTGGAAAAGAGATAAAGTGATCTACAATTCGTAAATGTGAAAACAAAATGTAGAATTTTTAGGATTTTATTTTAAAAAATCGTAAAAATGGGAAAATTGGAGATGATCATTGAACAGATGAATAAATGAATGAGTAGGTAAATAAATGACTGAATGGATGGATGAATGAATGAATGAATTGATGACCACAAATGAAAATATCAACATTAGTACTAGCAGGATCGCAAATATAAATAAAAATTTGTTTCAGAAAAAAACGAATGAACAAAAAATTCAATAAAAGCTTATGGAAGAAGAATGGCGAAGTGGGGAAAAAACAATAATACTTCAAATTTGATTATTATATTAGATACGTATTTGCCTTTTCTTTATAAATAATTGCAATATTGCAGTACAGTAGACTAATGACTAATTTAAATGAGAAAACAAAACCGCCAAAAAACTTTTCATCACGAAAATAATAAGATTTCAGAAAAAACACATGTCACATCTTTTTGCTAATTAAGAAAGGCAGCAAATAGATATGATAATAATATTCATAATTTCCTATTGTAAAAAGAGACAAACAATACAAGAACTCATAATTTCATTACAAGAATTTAAAATGCATTCTTCTTCATTTTTTCTCTTTCCGTTTTCCTCCCATTCATTTTCTATCATTTCAATATGAACTGAGAAAATCATCTTCACTAGCATGATAATATGCTATCACACCATTATCCATATTCTCGTATGATCTATGGGTACAAGAAAGATGTGCAACATTAATAGAACGTCTTAAACGCCGTCGTGAATATGTCGAAGAATTTCCTTTACTTCCTCCTACGTTGTGACTTCCAAACTAAAAAAAAGAAAAGAGAAGATTAATTAAATTTTTAAGTAAATTTGTTGCTAATTAATATAGGTGAAGTGAAATATTATAATTAATATGATAGCAGCATTAGAAGCTTCTCATAAGAACCGGTGATAAGAGAATATGGAATTTGCATATACATTTCAGCTGTATTCATTGGCGAAAAAATAGATAGTTACTAGCAAATCATTTGCCGTCAAGTACAAACTACTGATGGTAGATTAAATTTCCACAAAATCCTTGCCGTCAAGCTGCAGAAACTATCACGACTTATCATAATAATTAAAATCAAATGTTGTGATGAAATTTCTTTTGCCGACTTTAATCACGCTTTACTCCAAAATTACATAAATCAATCAGTAACCTTGCTAGAATTTAAGATAGCTGCCGGACTTGAGAAACCACTGATGAAACCGGAATCATCACCGATGCCTTGGTTACTGCTTTCGGGAGAAGTACGTTGAGAGAATCCAAACGATAATGAAGCATCTGGTATTGCTGGTACTGTTGCATTTGGTGGTGTTAAAGATGGCGTATGGGGTGATTCGGATGTAGGTGGCGCAACCAGACTACTTGGTGACGGATTTCGTTTTTCATAACCACCATTAGAACCCGTTACAAGATTATGCACCGTATTCATATAGGGATATAAAATTTGCTAGAAAACATAAAGTTATGCGAGATTAGACACTTCTAATAACAAAATCTGAGAATTATCGAAGTCCATAAAATGTAAAAAATATTTCATAAAGTGTGGTCTATCAAAAAGAATATGGTATGTTCTAGGTTACAGAGAATTCGAGGATTACAGAAAAAATGAAAACATACCGGATCACATCGCAAAACGTTTACAAGAGCATCTTCCGTATAATGAATGATATGTGGGGAACCAGAATAAACGGCCGCGAATAGCAAACAAATTGCTGCTTGCACAGATGGTACCAAAAATGCAAATTTCTCATCTAAAATTATTTTGGCAATTAATTTTTCTGATGTTAAAAAATTCCGTAAATTAAAAATGAATTCAGCATAATATGTAGTTGAAACCTTGATTTTTCCGTAAACCAAGAAATCAAAACTAAGACAATAAGGAAAAAAGGAGAAAAATCATGTATCACTATTTGTATGGTAATTATTATTACGTAAAATCTGAATCAGAAAATAATAGCAGAAAATAAGGAAAGAAATAAAATCTTAAGGAAAATATGGAAAATATGAATTTTATTAGAAAATATAAAATTCAAAAATATTCAGCTATTTGAGAATAGGTAAGGAAAAATAAAAGAGATACCAATAAATAAATCTTCGATGATTAGTAGGAGGTCATCATTATGAAATGATGAAACAGCAGGTAGCAAAAGTATCATCATTAATAATGCCTTAGATTGGGATAGAAAGATAAACTAAAAGATAGATCGATCGCTGTTGAATAAACCAAGAAAAATGAATAATGCACTGTGAATAGTGAGATAAGAATGTATTATAATGCAAAAGTAGCTTTTTAAACACGATTTAAATAAATATTTTTAAATTTGATCATTGTTACTACTAGGTCGAGGATCGCGAAAAAAGTATATCATTCTCTTCAGATCACTTTTTGTGATATCATCATCCCAAATGTAAAATCAGTCGCACTGTTCGATATCTCCAATGAAGTCACTCACGTACTAAATTTCATGTCAATCAATCGATACACATCCATTATTCAATTTTTGTAAGATACGACGTTGAATGTAAGCATTTCTCTTCAGCTAATTAATATTAGTATTTTTCGTTAAATTACTTGATAAATAATATAAATTCAATAGATTATTCGAAAATTATTAACAAAAAAATGGATTAAAGCTTATATTTTCAAGACATGAAATATCTATAAATAAATTATCCTTCAAGTTAAGCTAATTTAAGTTAATGGAATGAATAAGTAATTTTCGCTTGAAATTTTGAATTGCTGCTCACCTTTCTTCTTTCATTAAGGATCATCCCTTTTAAAAGACAAAATCAGTAAACAATTAAATTGATAGAAAATGAACGATATTAGTGCAAAACAGAAAAAAATTTAAGTGGAAAAATTTTTGTGACTTCCACGATAAAAATCAATTTTTTTCCTTTTGTTTTTCCTGAAATGCTTCGTTTTATGGTAATTTTTTATTTTTTTTTTCTTTTTTCTAAATCAATAGAAATAGTAAGGTGTTCGAAGAAAAAACAAGATAATAGACAGACTAATTCATTTCCATCATTTCTTATATATTTTTTTCATACAGTTTTGGTGCTGGTCATCAGTGCCTTTTTTTAACATCAAACTTTTGCTCAAATACTGGTTTAAAGATATCAGAGAATTTCTCAGTAGAGAGGAAGAAAAAAAACACTATAAGCTACAAAAATTTTCACATTTTAGACACATTTATCATCCTACTTAAGACAGCATTCATATTATTCTTCCTACTTCTTTTGCAAATACTTTGAAAGAAAACAATTTGCACATTAATATTAATAATACAGCTGTTATATAAACGAATTTTCATCTAATCATTGCTTGTAATTCAATTGAAATTTCAACAAATGATTTAATTTGAATTCCTTGACTGTCATAACATTCGCCATAACCGAATGATATATAATAATTAAAAATAAACTGTATGAATAAAATTAATGTATATTTGAACACTAACTTTATAATTCTTTAACATACGGGAGTCAAGTCCAATGGTTTTTACAATTATAGTTTCGGTTCCGAAATGGTCATTAATATGGTAGATTTGAATCAATTGTTCCGAAACTGTACACTTTTAAATTTTCAACATTCTTATACACTCTTCATATTTCATTTTATCTTTTTCATTAATAATAATTCCATCACTAACAATGGAATTAATATATCAGGAAGAAAGCGAAAAATAAATATAACTTGCGGAATTTTAAAACAAAATACGTCTTAAACTATAACCATAATAACTTTGACTGATTATTTAATTTGTCGACGAAATATGAATTTTTCACTGTTCAATATCGCGCTGCATTCAAAATTTCGTTTAAAGTCAATAAATTCATTCTAGCCTTTTTATGATGTTCCAAATACGAATGAGCAGCAACAAGCAAAGGGACGATTTGGTAGGTTATTAAAAGCTCATTAAGCTCTTAATCAAATGATTAATCAATGCAAGGATTCGTACAATTGGTCTAATTAATCAGGATGACAGTTGTAGGTAAGGTTTGTTGTACAAAATGTAGAAGTTCGATCAGAGATAATGATTGAGACATGGAAACAAAAACATATAGCCAAAACCAACAATGGATAAAAATGAGAGAGATAAGGTGGTGAGAGATATGTCCTGCTGAGGCATGGCTTTATGAGATGAATAAATAAATGAACAACTAAGGAGGGAGTAGTGCAGGTGCACCTCTTTCCATACACAGCATGCCATCGGACGCAGGTTATCATCGGATGGATGGATATCCGGAATATTTGCAGACAGGACAATGGGACAATATTGAAGCAGATTGGAAATGCCTGGTGGGTATGGATCGGATAGGTTTTTCCATTTCTGTGACCCAATTGCTTCGGTCGCGTACGATTTGCCAGTGGTAGAATGACCCTACCGTTATCCTTGTGGTTGATGACAAATGGCATCTTTTTAATGAACAAATGGATGCTTACAAATGTGAGAGAGTGGGAATGGAGAAATGAAATCTTCTGAAAAATGGCTTCACCGGTTATTCTTGTCCTAATCTAATCAGAAACTGTCCAGTCGAAAATTATGCAAAATTTATAAAAATATTGTTACACAGCTGCTTCATCTTTTCCTTTTCCTCCATCATTATACAAAAAAAAAAACTGAATATCTCACTGAACCAACTGCTTTAGTAAGGGTTAATTTTTGCTGATCAGTCGGGAAATTAATCAAAGCAAAATAAGATAATTTTGATTAAATTCAATTTTGATATTTCTTCTTAAATGATAATTTAGAACTTAGCAACAGATACTAGGTAAAAAATATCTACGGAACAAGTTGATTTAAGAATGACTCACAAATTTTTTCGGTGATAATATTTAACAGTAGTATTATTATTTGTCTAGCTGTATGAACTTGTAAAACTATAAAAGTGAATTAAAATTCTTATATGGAATTCACTCAGATCATATCGCACTCTTTTCCATAAATTCCTTTCTTAAGAAAACATAAAACGCTCAAAGTGTAGGTAAAAAGTGCGTAAACAGTTCACGCTCAAGTGATAGGAAGGAGAAAACAAAATTTTCACTTCTAGCCCAAACTTTACTCAGACTCATTCCACCCTCCCCAGTCATCACCTTTAAACAACAGCTGCATTATAACAAATAAACAAAGAAGGAACGGCCAGCTATAATTCGAACTCTCATGGGGTCCATTTCCCTTAATGAGATGAAATATAACGGCTGAATAGAATATCAACATACATTGGCTAGCTTATAAATGATTCACAAGTAACATGAGAAAAATTGATAATTAACCATAACTATGGATGATAATGGCCATATGATATCTACGATTATGATACGCTATTTAAAAAATACTATTGTCATTAATGCTATGAAAAATTCAGATTGTACTGTACTGAATGAAAATAATTATTCATTCACTGCATGCAAAACAACAAAATTCTCCACTACAATCTACAAATATTAACTATTACTACTAAATGACGAGAATTGTCTTTCAAACAACCTTAACAACACGTATGGAAACAACCACCATCATAAAAATACCTTATACAAAAAAATTTTTTTCATCTTTCGAATTTAAGTAAATAACGAATAATTTAAGTTGATAACTTTTTTTTCAATTATCTATTTTTTCACCAATGTTTTTCCGATACTTTCACTTTGAACGTTCTAAAATTTCCGATCATTTTTTTCAAAATCCTCCTAAAATATTCAATAGACAGTATATAATAGAAATGAATATTTCAAAATGTGTCAAAACTCGCAGATTTTTATCTTCAACAGAGGAAACATTTGCATTAAATACTTTTTAGCTATACACATCTCACCACCATCGTCTTCTTACAGTAATAACATCAATATATTATATATTTACCCTTTAATAAATCTTGAAGAAAATGCTTATAAAAGATTAAATAAATATGTTTTTTTATCACCAACTTATGAGAATTCGATTACTCTTATTAGAACTCGAGAATTTATATATAGTTGGAAATGAAGCAAATATATTTAAACTTTTATTAAAAATAATTTTCACCTTTATTTTATGCCAATGTTATCAGAAAAAAATATAACCTATCGAAATTATTCTTAACGAATTACCTTCTTGACAGAATTATTTTACCAATCATTCAATTTTAAGCTGGGAAAAATGATAGCTAGACGATTAAATTACGCTCTGCTGACTTTTTCTCCTGATAGGTATATACAATATATATCTGTCATTCTCCTTGACAGGTATGTGTTATCGTACCTTTCTCAATAAACAATTCACAAAAGTACTCTTAAAATATTAGCAAATAAACAAGATGATTTATTAGCCATATAATAACAATTAGTACTACTACTTCCATTTGACCCAATTTTTAAAGGGGAAAAAGAATGATTGGTAAAAGATATGACAAGTAAACAAGAATCATCATTATATCCATCAATGCTGGGCTTACCTGATTATCATAACCTCATATTTGCTCCAACCATAACCCTAACTTTTCTTTCCCTTCTCTCTTTTTTTCAGTTATTTCTCAGAAATATTGTTAATTATCTGCTAATCGACTTATGCACAGATATCTTCTGAAGTATATCCAAATAGCAAGAAATAAACTATGATACTTTATTTACCTATTTGTCGTTAGCCCCATATTGCTACCGCTGTTATCAAGTTGACCTCCTGCTGTGTGAGTTTAACCTCTTCCTCAGTTTCCTTAAAATTTGGCAGATTATTTTATCCAATATCGAATTGCCTTATTTTAAGTGCATCTTACACGCAATCAAAGTTACTTATTAATTTTAGGAATTTCTCAATTTCCTCACTTCGATTCTCTTTGTTTTCCTCATATATAGAAATTTTTAAAATGATCACATATACATACATAGTGAATAACACGTGATTGAAGAACATGATAATTAAATTGTCAATTATATATCATTTAGCCAACAAGTATGATAAGAATCGGATTTGCAATATTGTAAAACGTTGTGCCATTACTCTATCATGACGTTTGACAAATTTGAAGCATTCGGGTAAGCAAGCAAACGAAGAATTTATTATTCAAATTTGTGCCAAACTGAACTCCAGCCCAACTTACGTAAATTCACGAATCTCAACCTAACCTTCTGGTTTAATAATCTCACTCCCCGAACTTAAACTTCACAATATTTCACAAAATGTTGGCTATTAAGAAATAATAAAATTTATAAAACATTCTTTTTGAGGAATTCAGCTTAGTCTACCAAATCTAAATCACTTTCAATTTTTTTAAAAAATTACCTCATTACTGACCCCTTATTTTCGCGGGTAATTTTTTTTGTCTGCAAGATGTTTGATCCGTTCAATAGTGTGCTCATTATCCAAGCTGTGGTCAGTGGTCAGTTGGTTTTGATGTTATTGCGTTTTAGAAAGACAAGAAATAGCAATGGAAATGAGGGAAAGAGGATAAAGAGGAAAAACCTGGAGTATCCATCTTTGACCTGACCGTTTCTCCCATTTCCTCAACCCATCAAATGTCACCTCGGTCTTCACAACTCTCTTCTACATCAGATTCTCTTCCAACTAAAAAATGATGCAACAGTAATAATGAGGGCAACAGAATGCCTAATTTTCCTCCATCCTTTATCGTATTACTATAGTACAGTACAGTACAGTCCCATTCCATTTCATCAGATTTTATCACGATTCAGATGAACCGAATATTTCTTCCGTTGTTCATCAGGAAAGGAAGAAGTAAAATCACCAGCTATATGCATATTAATAGTGATTTTGATTAAGCATATGTAGACCTGTATAACTGTATAATTATATTATTGAATGTAATCTTTTGCATTTTTCAAAAATAAACTACTATTTCTATGAAATTGACATTAACGAAAAATTTAAATATATAATAAATAAACATCAAACATATTAACTGATTAATTTAATCATTTCAAAGCAACAAATATGAAGTTCTGGAAATTTTTTAGTTATTCATCATCCCTTTTAACCATTATATCATTTTCCGATCAAAACATATGTTGCAAAATTTGATAGCAATATGTTTACTTGTTTTGTTTGCACATCATTCACTCATTTATCATAACAATAAAATACAGACAATGTAATGTTTCTAATTTCAGTATTATTTCTCTCTTTTCTCATGTGTCAAAAATATTTTTCATTCTAATAGCAAAATATAATAAGAGCATATCATCAAATTCTCAGCCATATATATATATATATATATATAACAGCGTTATATTACTTATAATAATATTGAATTTATATTGCTTCCAGTTTTCCGGGAAAAAAGAAAAGTGATAAGGATCCAAGGACATTTCATTTTTCACTAATTCGTTCTTTCTTTTCACCTTCATCATTTGACATAGACAGTGAAAAGAGCGGCAGATTTTCGTCTACACTCAACCAACTTATCCAAAGCTGTCAGGAGTAAAAATGATAAGGTGAAAATAAAAACTTGAATTTCTTCAACGGGTAAATTTATTCAAAAATTTTTTCGATGGAGAAAATTCTTCGCAATTGATTATTGTTGTCTGCTTCCGAGTCAATGTTCGATTTTTCTGCGAATATGATTAGCAAAATCAGATCAGATATGAATGAATGAATGAATGAGTAAAACTATCATATAAGACAATTTAATGATTTTTTTTCTTACAGAAATTTCGCATGAACCAAATCATTTTCCTTTGTTAAATACAACATAACTATGAAAGCTATTAAATGCTATGTTGCAAAATCTATTGGCATAAGAATCATTCGACGAATTTATTGCTTCACTTACATTTTATATTCTCAAATAATGAATGTATATCTACTTGTTTCGATCAACGAAATTATATTATTACATACTATTAACTATTTAAATTAACTAACTGTCCTTGATCTTATATTGTCATTGTTTTACGTTTAAAATTTGTATAAAATGTCGCTAAATGAAGATTTTTTCCTATCGTAAATACATGGTCCCATATTAACTAATAATGGAAACCATTAATTGCAATTAATGATTTTGTCATAAAACAACGAAATAAAATCATCTAATTCAACCAATAATTTACAACAATTATTAATCATTGTAACGGTTAAGATCCCGAAGATGATACCATTCTGATGTAATCAAAATATGAAATCTTCACAAATTTGTTATCGATATAACATGTTTATCAAGATGAAACTACATGAGATATGTTTTAATGGTTGTTCATATAATCCTTTATCACGTTTTTATTTACCCCAGAAATTTTATGAAAAATGAGCCGGGAAATTGATATAATGTAAGCAATTTTCAAGAATAAATTTATTGCATCGGTGAACTGCAACATGAAGAATCATATCTGTTTATTTTGTTTGCTTTATGGTATTTGAATTACCTCTTTTTTCACTTTAATCATTGAAAAGTTGTCATTTCGAATAAACAGTTTGTTTCTGTCAACAAAATGAAGGACATGAATTTCTGAAGGAGGAAAAATTTGGCTAGACGGTCTGTTTCCCGACAATTCATATCCAAAATTACAGCCAGTCGCTTTTACTTTCTCAATTTATCAAAATGTCTACTTTCATTCTTTCCAAGTCAAAAAAAAAGGAAAAAGCAAGTTCCAAGCACTCATATTTCATCGAATTCTGACGAAGAAGCGACAGTGGAAGGAAAAATGAAAAATCCTCTCCGCTCTTCTCTTTTTAAATTCGATGCCTATCAATCCGAACAAAACTAACTATCACCACCATCTCACTACCAACCACTAATCATCATCACATTCTTTTTGCCTTCAACGAAAATTTGATTTGGGAAAATTTAATTTAAAATTATTAACCTTGATATTTTTATCTCATTAAACAGTTGCTAATAGCTATATTCAGAATTACAAACTAACACTATTATCTTATAACTTCCTCAAATAAAGTTTTAAAAGACAAGAAAATAAAGTCATGAATGTGATGTATGATTAAAAATCTAATTAATGAGCAAAATCTTATTGTTTCATTATGTAATGTCAATTGGTGCTATTTTTCGCATTTATTTACTATTGATATTTACATCAAGAATTTCTTACTTGAAACAAAAATATCAGTCCTTTTAAGAATAAAATTAGTGCTAGCATATCATCAGTTCCGCATGCTCGCCTCAGGCAACATCTATTAAAAATTAAAAAAAGAAAAAGAAGTAAAGAAAATATCAATTTATGAAAAAGATTTTCTTTTTTGTTCTCAACAAGCGGAAATATTTCACGGTAATTTTCATGCGTCATTTATCAAAAGCAGCTGCATCACTCTTGTAAAAATCCGGAAAATTCAGATGTAGCAGCACATATATCTATATGTTCGTTATATTTCACTAAAATGAATAGCCTTTAATTCTAAATTATAACCCTTGAAAAAAATTTAGATGAAAACTAGTTTCGGAAGCTTAAAGAAAAACGAGAAGTAGAAGAATCAAAGGAGGATTTGCCAGGTGCTTCGGATACAGTATTCATCTTCTTACTAGAAATCCATTGATATTAACTACCACAAATATCGTCACCTTTTTTTGGCTTTCATTTATAATATATGAAAGATAAAATTCTATTTCAGTACTGCTTAGTTTCAAGGACAATCCATCAAGGAAATATCAGAATGTTATGATTGTTGTAACTAATTGCACTGCTCAACTCAAGGCTTTGACTCAATGAAAAGAAATTATCAGTTACACCTGCAAGAATAACTGCGAAAATTGCTGGAAATAGAACCTCTGAAATACGCGAAATATTGATAAATATTGAAATTTTCAAAAAAATTACTATGTGCTAGTCACTGATGATCATAAAGTAGAATCTGGCTATTGGGATCATGTCAGAAAACATTTCGGTTTGGAAGGAATTAACAGTGGAGATATGATTCAGCCAAGAATATTCATGTAACATTTTTTATAGATGAAACAATTTCTATCTCGTAAATTCCTTCATTAGCTCTTCCACTTACGTAATAAACACTTGAAAACATTTTTACTGGATTATGCTAAAGTGAATCTAATCACACATGCAAATATAGGTTAAATGGGAAGAGAAAATGCACTCTGATACATAGCAAGAATAGTTCCGGTTACATATTTGTTTACAGCAAGCTATAATGACAGGACATAATATTTACATTGGGAAAGAGCTAGAACTAAAAGTAAAATGGTTTAGAAAATTCATTAATTACTCATCAGATTACATAATCAGATAAGTACAGTAATTTATACTGTACGGTACGAAAATTTTCGATATGACAAAACTGGTTCGTTGTTCTATCTTTGCTTTCAAGGAATGAATAATGAATTTCGAGAATAATCATATAAGGATAGCAACAATCATTCATATCCATTAGGTAAAATTTGCTATAAATTAGCAAGCGGATATTACTAACAAGTAGTGTATGTAAACTTATCTCATTCGAAGTAAAAGTACATTATTGATTTCCGAGGTTAATTGTTACTTTTTAATTCAAATCATAATTTTAATTCCTTTTTTCATCTTCCATCAACTCCATCACTTCAACAAATAATTCAGATAAAAAGATTTTTGTGAATTAAAAGTTTTTTCTAAAAATTTAACAGAAGTGGTAGATGGAATGAAGAAATCGTTCGTAATGTTTTCATTTGAAATGACATTTCGGAATGTTGAAAGCCATTGTAAGGTAACGGATAACGTATGACGTAAAATGAGGGTAAATTTAAAAAGGTAAACTGATGTAAATGAATGAGCAAGGATTGTTTTATCCCTCTAAAGATACCGATCGAATAATGATTACTCACTTCCATAAGTTAACGTCGGGAAAGAAATGATAAAATGAGATAGCACTGAATTCTATAACGACAATGATAATGAAGAGTCTCAGGAGACTTTCATCCTCTTCTTCCTTTTAAACAATCACTGCTAATTATCTACATTCCAATTGTTCTCATTAACTGCCGCTTCTCGAATTATAGGATACATTGTTCATGCCGACCTATTCTTTTCTCCCTTATCATCTTCGCTTAAATCCACACCACAAGGCATTCCATTCAATAACACCAGAAGGTTAAGAAAAGACTTATGGCGACAGGTGCAGCATGCTGCGCTACTATACTAATACTAGTATTTATTATTATTTCTATTGATTTGATTATCTAAGATTTCGTTTTATGTGATGCTATCGGCTTTGTCATTCTGCTCTTCAGAAATGCGGTTAAAAAAGAAGTCATTAAATATTCCTCTGAAGATGACGATAGGATTATCTGGTGGAACACTAATCAAACAAATAAAAAGCAAGGATGAAGTAATACCGGTAAAAATCATAAAGAAATATTACCGATAACTTTTTACCATTTCTTTCTTTAATGACCCATATATTATTAATACTACTGTCATTAGCATCGGTATAGTAGCAGTAGTGGTTAGTCACTATATCACTATAACAGCTGTTACTATCATTCATACCGATATATTCTCTCTGCTGTTATCTTGCCATTTCTGAATGTTACCAACTGAAAAGCGTTAAATTCGGAACGGATATTTTATTTACGGTTCAATTCAGTAATCGCTTAAAGATATCACCACTTGACAAGGTTATTAGCGCGAGTAAAGTGAATATAATCATCTCATCTAACAAATACCATAGCAAGCAGATGGCAATATTCAAGGTCATGTAATTCAAGGCGGTAAATTATTGAACGAAGATTGTGATAATGGTAATGATAATGATAGAGATGTAATGGGATGTCGCTGATATCATTCGGAATTTGTACTTTTTTTAATGATATGGTAATGATGATAATAATAAAAATATGGTTATATTGCCCTATATAGTACTAGATATACTTGCTTTTTTCGATGAAAAGATAATAGTAATAATGACAATAATTAATTCAATAATAATGAAAGCGATGCAGAGATATTGGCGTTGTGTGATATTTCATATGATTTGTATATTCTTTTTTGGTGATGTATTTTCACCGTTGTATGATATAACATGACTTTTATTCTGTCCCCAAAAAAATTATACTAAAGATGAAGTAATATTCAGCATATTTCTGTTTTATCATTCTTCACTCAAGATAATGAAAAAAATGAATTTTATCGATGCACAGCAAAATACTGCATAAAATATATATAATTTAACTTTTTCATTCTGATAATGACTTCTTGAAATTTTAAACCAAAAAGAGCTCCGAAGTAAATTAATCAAATGGTCTAATTCAATTAATTACTCAAAAAAATTTCCCATATTTCCAGCTCTTGACTTAAAATTTCCGTTCCACAAAAACACAGATAATCAAGCAGTGAAATTTCAATTTTCCTAATTTATTTCTTATCTTCCTTCTTCTCCTGTTTTCTCGCCTCTCTGTTCCTCATCAAACTTCTAATATTAACCAACTTTTCCGCTTTTTTAAATTTTATCAATCTGCCTTCTCTGCCTTTTTCCCCACCATTTTTTCCTTCTGTTCTTTCTTTTACTTTTTAAAAGCTAAATAATATTAATGTCTTCATCTTCTTTCTTTTTCTCTTTTACTAACAACGCTAACTGTTAATGTCGTCATTATATTCTTACTAATCTATACATATTATACATACATTTCCAATATATTAACTTTTTTAAATCTGACATCTCCGATTTGCTAATTACTATTACCACTATACTACCTCTTCCTGACATCATTTTGACTATGAACAAAGAAGAAATTTATTGCAGTCTACAGGGAAACAGAAGAGAGGAAAAACGGAAGTTGCGCAGCTTGTCACGCTTTATAACTGTATTACTTCGACTGCTATTCTTAAGTTTAATGGATATTTTTTAAAAAATTTCAACATTACAAATGTAATGACTAACATAATTGTCGAATATTATAGAATAAATAAATTATCATTGATCTCCGCATATTTTGGTATTGATTACTATTATTACTATCATTAATTAAGTAATCACGATTAATTACGATTAATAAAAGAATTATTCACTTTCTTTATTATTACCAGATAGATTAAAATTTTCGAAATGAGCGTGTGTATGTGTGTGTGTGTATGTTTGTAGGTGCATAGGTCATACATCAGTCTAGAATTGGCAATCAATCGGTATGAAACAAAAGGAAGGAAAAGAAGAAACTTTCCGATTTGTTTGATTTTAATCGCAGATTAAGAAGGAAATTTGATACAATCATAAACTGCTCTGCTTTCATTTACCTCTCATCACCCATTTTTTCAGCGACCAATTTACCTTTACCCTTTCTCAATATCCAACTAATTTGTCAAAATTAATTTTCTAACATTAAGAAAAAAGAAAAGAAGAAACGAACAAAAATGATGGCATTAAGATAATAAAAAAGCATCAATAATCGATAATGCTGTTTTTGCAATTTTTAGAGTATTTTGAGGAGAGTGTAGGCAAAAATCATAGAAAATATCAATCAATATTGCTATCTTCTATATGAAAAAGGAGATGCTTTTTTTGTCTCAACTGCTTATTTCACAATTATTGCGAAATATATGATTATTACCATTCATTTTTAAATATTTAATAAAATGATGAAATTTTTTTTCATTATCTCGATAGAGAAAATTATACCATTTTAAATAAAACAAAAAAAAAATATATAGAATTAATGTTTGATCAATCGTATACTTTTTCATTTTATGATATAAGCATATGCATTATATATCATCAAACGCATTTTACATTTGGATGACTGAGCTATGCTGTAGTGGACAGCTTTTTTATAATATGCGCATGTCATGAACCGAAGAGAAACCGACACAGTCTGTACGATTTTTGTTTTCCCTACCTCTGCTAAAACTAACCATTTTGAAATTTCAATAATGAAACCAAACCCAATCATTTCGACGTGTGTATACAAATATACGTAGATTAAAGATTGTCATTATTACTGATCATAGAAATGATTGGGGTATGTACATTTTACATATATATGATATATGAGAAATATTCAATTTTAGTTTGATCTAAATATCCGATTTAAATAATTTAAATTTAAAGAGTTCAGATATTTGGCAAAAATAAAAAAGGAAATGACAAAATGTTATGTGCTGGTCGTTAAAGTCAAAATATGTCGTAATAACTCGTTCTCAAAAATCTTGTGCGTTTACGAAGAATCAGAATAATTTTAAAAGCATAATAATTGTTAGACGAGTAAAAGTATTCCCTTTGCTTTCCTGCTCTACCCTCTATCATTCCCACAGTCTTCCTCATTTCGACAACTCCACCTTTCTAATCGCAGTTCTAAAACCTTGCAAGTATTTGATGCAAATGTAGAACAATGTTGCAATTATCACAGTTATGCACACACAATAAGTATTTGTATATCCTCCATTGTTTCAGCACCTTTCCTCTTTTGTTATCTTATCAGTGCCTTCCTTTTCCTGTCAGTCAGTTTTGTGAAGTTGAAAAAGAAATGAAGAAAAGAGCTTTCTTTTTGTGAATGAAAGTGAAATGATGAAGTGGTTCTATCATCGTATATTAGAATAAAATAAAAATCCATATTTAATATGATCAACTCAAAAAGAAAGGAAGAAAAATCCCCATTTTTCTCGTTTCAGTTGTTATTGTTGCAGAAAATTTGTTTAACTTAACCACCGAGGGAGGTCTCGTGTCACAGCAACATGTGCCACAGCAACTACCCCCAACATCTCTTCCTCTTCGATGCCCTTCAATTTTTCAATTTTTTAGCGCATTTCTCATCATAGCAGCTGCGGTAATCGGTAACAAAGGAAAGCGTTTTTAGCACAGGCTATACGTATACAACAAATATCAGCGACTCATAAATCCAATGATATTTAGCTGTCGCATTATGGGATTGCATGGATAGCTGCTGCTAATATCCTGTTCAACTAGATTCAAAACTTCCCTTCCACAATATCACATCATTTTTTTCCACTAAGAAGGCATTGTAAAATATGAAAATTGAACTAACATGAAATAGATTCCGCTCAATATTGCATAACTCGCCTAACTAACCAACAATGATTAAGTAATCCGAAAAGTAAAATTAAAATCTGTACATTGCATTTGGAATGAAACTATGTTCAGAAGCACGAGAATAATCAAATGACCATGTCAAATTGCTGAAATTTTTTATCTTGCTTTTTCAAACTGCAACTGCTGTAAGTGTAAGGAGATTGCTTTTTCCTGCAACAATTCACTGATAGTTAACTATTCCCAACACCAAGAATTGCAACAAAAGGCAAAAGAGAAAGCAAGAAACAACTTCAAAAACGAATAAAAAACAGGAATTTTTCCATTTTTCGTTTCTTTTTCTTTTTTGATATTAATTATGGGGAAAATGTTAAGTGATTAAAGAGAATATGAATTGAGGAAAAGGAAAATTTTTTTAATCCTAAAAACTAAAAATGTCAAAAGTTTCATAAA
The DNA here is from genome assembly GCA_013365365.1 of Cruorifilaria tuberocauda. NCBI lineage: Eukaryota > Metazoa > Nematoda > Chromadorea > Rhabditida > Onchocercidae > Cruorifilaria > Cruorifilaria tuberocauda. The sequence continues at coordinate 73,121 of JABVXU010000196.1, read as the reverse complement.
AATGCTCGTGTGTGGCCTCTTCTTCATCCCTTACTTCGCAACAATTGTTATGTAAATGAGCATTTATTTGTTACAGATTTCTTGTTGTCAATCCACCGATACCTATCACCTTTTCGCATTCCGTCTCGTTACCTCTCAAAGAAGGGTCAAAAGAGTTAGCAGACGGAAAAGTGAACTGTTTAAAAAAAGAAGGAAAAAAGGTTGAAAAATTCTCTTCAGACATCTAACCCGTTATTGGCTTTTGTTTAGACCTCACACAGTTCACAGTATGACATGTCATGATTTTATACTTCCAAACTACTACCTTTTATTTCCCGGATAGTTGTCTATTGAGATGAAAATACCCTATTTCTAGACTGCTTCAGAAAACGTTTCCCGACTGATTACTATGCAAATTACTTTGACCCAATAGAAAGAAAATTGTCATTTGCTTTAAACTTATACGACTATCACCATCACTATCACTATTATTACCACTAAACTAACACTTGTAAAGATCTAATGTCCTTCAAACACAGTTAACAAGTTAAATTTCGAATAATTTACATTAACAGTCCATAATATTTCTATGGATTAATGCCTTCTTTCTTTTGGTATCAAAATTTCATATAATGATATGTATCATTATTAATTCCACCGCTGCTATCAGATGGTCCAATAATACATACATCTGTTTTAGACAATTTCCTTAATCCGTTTCATCAATCAATGGAATGAACGTTTTGCTTATTCATTCATAGTTAAAGGATATCCGTTATCATTTAAAATGTTAAAATATTCAAAAAAAATGTCTCAAAAGCGGTAATACTTCTATATCATTTCATTCCAACAAATCTTTCATCACTATCTTTCTTTTTCTTAAATCAAAGGAATAAAAAATCTTGCCAGCATATAATTAATGCTGTGAAATATTATTGGATGAGAAGAAAAATAACTAGTAAGAATAGTATATAAGATAAGATGATAAGTTAAGCATGCTTTTTAGAATCACACATGTATGATTGATTCTGCCTGTTAGCCATTTTTTTTCTTCATGTATCTGTGCTTGCTTATTCGTTCGCCTCTCTCACCATTTTCCTTCTTCCACTCTATTTTTATTGCAAACAATGGTACCAGGGTACCAAGGCTGGTGGCAAGCAAACAACCCCAACACCTTTCTAATGAGAAATTCACCGGAACAAAAATGTGGAATAAGGGTGAATAGGGTGGGCCGGGACACGGGTAGAAAGGGAACAAGGGAAGGGGATGAAAAGGGCAAACGTAACTCACCCTCTCTCGTTTTTCTTTCACTCTTTTAGGAGAACCCCAGGGTTTACCTCTTTTCCTCTCTTTAACCAACAAATCATTGTAAGAGAAGAGAAGAGAGGTGAAGGAATTAATGAGTAAAAGCAGTTTCGAAGAACTCATAGCTTCTTGGGAACAGTAACCTACTACTTCCATTCCACCTCTACCTCTATCTGCAGGTGCCCTACGACCAAATAATTACCATTTAAAAAGAATGCAATGAAGCGTGCGAACTACTTCGAACAACGGACAACAACTTTAAGGAATGGGGAACACTATTGCATAATACCATTGCCATCCTCATCCTTTCCGTATTTCATTCAAACATTTCAATCGACAAGTTTGATAGCAGTGAAGGATAAAATTTACAACTTTCCTATTTTAATCCTAGTCAATTCGTACGATAACTGATGTTTCGAGGAAAAAGGAATAAAATGGGTGTGACTAAAAAGTAAAGTTTATCTTTCACTTATGTTCGATTCCTTCCAAAACAATAATAAACCCAATAATTAGAGTGAAGATGTCCAATTTTTAGACATTCAATACAAAGATAAGGAATGCGTGGGATTGTGATATATCTTTGCTCTAAGTGATTACACTATTTTTCTACGGTTCACAATGGCACATATTCAAAGTCGTGTATCTTTGAATGAAACAAATATGTCCAAATAATAAAATGTACTATGAAGAATTAACAAAATTTTCTATTATATAGTTTGAAAAGAAATCTATATGCATTCCTCCCAGCTAAAATTTCAGTAATTTCACAAAAGTTTAAGCTCTTTTCATGGATACAGTTATCAAGTAAACATACCCATTTGTATCCGATGTGCTGCAATGCGGCTGTCTTCTGATAACGGATGTAGAGCACTGTACCGGGCTGCAACTTGATCGAGAAAATCCAATGCTGTCGATGTTGAAACATCCCAGTTTAACTTATTTAAGACCAATAGTTCTCCTTGCTAAAGTAAATTTTAGAACTCAACAACTTCAATTTATTCTTCAACTTACTAGAAATATATATATGAATCTTAATTTTTTAAGAGAAATCTTGATTTCAATTCTCCTAAAATTATCTCATTTTACTATGAAAAAGACTTGTATTTACCAAGATTTGATCCATTCGTACTGCACCATCCGTATAGTAAGCAATCCTTTCAGCATTCAACGGTTGTGGTGCTTTCACTTTACTTGATACAAATAAACATGCACCGGCTAATGCTTGCAAATTGTTACGATGAAAGGACTGAACACTTAGAAAACGATCCACTAATGAGACTGCTAGTAAGAAAACATCGGGTTCACAGTATTCCTCTTTACATACCTGAAAAGGATATTATGTTTGGAAAATGAAAGAATTATAGCCGATTGTTAATGAAAATTATGGCCATGAATTCCATCGGCTTCTTTTTATACCATCTGCTGTCCTTAAAAACATAATTAGTTTTATCATTCTAAATTAAAAACTGAAAATTTTCAGAGGCTCAAAATATTAATCAAATTGGAAATTTAAATTTTGGAAAAAGAAATAAATTTAGTATGTTAATGTTAATTTACATCATAGATCCATTCAACAACTTGTTGCCGATGATGAGGTGTTACATCCATTTGAATGCTTAGAAAACAGTTCCCATGCATTGGTTTCATACTTTGTGCCTTGAACATACTCTCTAAGCAACGATCATCCTATAAATCGATTATCAATATATCACAATTTTCCCGAAAGTCTCTAAAAATTGATTATTCTTACGATATCCTTTAAAATCAGGAAAATTTCAACAATACTATCAAACCGTACGCAGTGGACAGTTTTATCCGCTAGAGGAAGGACACTTGGCCATTGAGCGACATTCAAACGATCCGTTGTTGATCTCTTCCTGTTTACTGGAATCTGCAATAAAAACTGGGTTGAAAAATTTTTTTAATTTATATAAATGAGCGTTTCCCACCGAATTTCCTGAATGACTTGTTGATGGCCAAATTTTCACTTCCGTATAACAACTTACTAATTTTTAAATTTCGCTTGAATTGATTAATCCATTACTTCTACTTAATTGATACTCAATTAAACCAACCACTATTCTAGTACAAGCCAAATAGGATAAGTCAAAAAGATTAAATAAATACTACATTACAGTTGAAATTCTCAGAATAATTTGACAAGCTATCGGCAAAGATGTTTATCAGATAGATGCTTCTTGATCAACAAAATTTTGTTGCTGTGACATGAGTAAATTTGCAAACTTGTCCAAGAAGCAATTTCATAACATCGTTTGGTGACGATTGCCTAACACCTATATCGCTTTTGGCTGCGCGACGACGGTGTGACTGTTGTTGTTGTTGTCGCGATGATGGTGCTGATGTTGATGTGGAACTGATGCTTCGTACTGTTGATGGTGCAGAAACGGTTGGCGCTGTAGTTGCAGTGATTCCCCCAAATCTTGCCGGTGCTGAAGATGTTGATGGCGATTCGGTGAGAAATTCGGTACACCGAAAATTTTCCATTTGCTAATATTTGATTGATAGTAGCAAAGAATTATCTCACGGGTAACTAGAAATACCAGAGCTTGTTGAACAGCTAACAATTTCTGGAGTTGTGACGATCAGCGGTAGAGGATATCAGATGGACGTATGTGTGGAAGTCGACGCACCTGCGCCCCGTATTGCGCACACGCGCTTAGGCGCCAACTACCACACACCACACTTGCTCGATTGGCAATTTTCGTCAGTGGTATATTTGCTGGATGATGATAATTGCGGAATTTTGGAATTCAGGATATTGTACCACTGAAAGTTTGGAAAATTTGATATATTACTGGATCAAACGATAATGAACATAATATAGCCAATTAGGCCTGTACACAGTGTTGCTAATCGGATAGCTATCGTTATTTCGTGTGATTAATTTTCATATTCCGATATAAATTTAACAATAAGGTAAAAAATACTAAATATCTTATTTTACGCTAAAGAGAAGAGAACTGCTCGAGCATAAGAAAACATTGAACTTCTGCTCTAAAATTCCCGCTTCATAATATCTCATCAATTTGCAATAGTAAAAAGTATCATTTCGCATTCATGAATGATCGAAGAAAAAATTAACTTATATTGACAATATTTTGTTAGTACTTCGCAGATATAGTTAAAAATTCTACGGTTCAAGCAAAAAATTGATCGGATTTTTAGCTTTTAAATTTAAAAATCCCGGAATTTTCCGAAAAAACTCTCAAGAAGTATAATACTATAAATTCCATTACAAAAAAAAATAAAAACCAAATCTACAGAGACATACCTCCGTTCTGGAAACCCAACTACTCAGAATGAGAAAGATGCTTTTACTTGTCCAACCGATGATCTTGCAATGCTCGACTATAATTAGAACGTGTTGATATATAATGCCCTATAACCCGAACGAAGTACTGATGTTATATACTATTAGCAGATATGTAAATGCATGTTGCATATGTAACATGCAATGTTGCAAATAACACTACGAAAGAAAAGAATAAGCAGAAAGCTAGAGACTAAGAAATAGAGCAAAGTAGAGAAAAAGATGAAGCTTTATAAACTACAATTTAGAAATTTTAAAAAATTTGGATAAATTTGTATCCCGCTTTTTGTTCTATCTTTCAAAATTTATATCATTTCAGTCATTCATTCAAAAACACGAATAATTTTTCAATTCTAGTCAATAACCTAAACTTTTCTAATTTACAGCTTTATTATCATTCTATATATAAGTGAATAATAATTAAAATTTAAAAACGATAAATAGAATCAAAAATAAATTATAGAAAAATTTCAATTTATGAGTCAAAAATTGTTGATGGTAATAAATAAAGAAAAAAGGCTCTTTTCGGTATAAATCTATTTTTGATAATGATATTGAAAAGGAAATTCCTCTTCGTTCGTTCATTACCATTTTGAATAACACGAATATTTTCAATCATTTTATCGCTAATAAACAATAAATATAATTCACTTATTCATTAGAGGAAAAAAGAACCTACCAAAATAAACGAAAATAGATTAAAAGTAATTTTAAATGAATTATTCAAATACTTACAGAACATAAATTTGAATACTTAAAAATCTTTTAATATAAATAAAAAGAGAAATTAAAAAAGAATAGAAATGTAAATGTAAAATGCAAAAAGAATGGAATGAATGAAGGAACAAAAGGGATAAAATAGAAAAGGTCAACGTTCAAACAAGGATAAGAAATATTGGCTCTTCAAACGCTAGAGATGGAAACGGAAGAGAAGAAAAAGGCGGTAATAGGCAGTAGGTTAGTAGCAGAATACTACTAACCATTCCTTCCATTTCTTCAAGAATATACTATCGGTAAAGTGCGGTATTCTACCATTCCATTTCATTTTCATCATCTGATAACGAATGATAGCTTTTACCTCTTGGCCCTCTACTCCAATTCTTGTTGCTGAATTTACAATAGAATGAAATTGGATGAGATGATGATATGATATGTTGTATGTAGATGGATCATTTCTGAATGAAGAGAGAATAACCAATCCTTTTTGAATAGCACAACTTTGGTCTAACTATTTCCTAAATTGTATATTTTCATATTTTCTTCTTCACTCCTTTTTTATTTTGCTTTGTCAAATTTATGCATTCAGAAGAGGTATGACGAATATTAAATCTATCAATTTAATAAAAGACTATAAAATGATTTATAGGAAATTCCCATACGACTAAATTCTGCTGAGAAATATATTAAGACATTCGAATCTTTCATTTTTACTATATTTTTGAAATCATTAGAATTAACAAATAATGACTGAGATAACGGCTGAAATAATGGTTAAAAGATAATATTCGATGTTTAACTGTTTGTTTTTGAAAGAAATGAGTTATCAAATGCTATTCCTTTAATTCAGGTATCATTGAGGATAAATGTTCCGATTCATTTCAAAATCTCAGGGATAAAGCAATATGAACAAATTAAAATATCGATTTATAAGATGAAATGTCGATAAGGAAACATTTTGTGTGAAAAACTGAAAGCTAAATTTTAATTCATCAATATTAGAAGTGAGCAAAAATTATAGTCAGTAATAAAAATATAATACTATCCCTGGAATATGTTAAATTTACTAAATTTTGAAAGAAAAGTCTTCACTTACTAATATGCTTCGTTCATTTAATCAATTTTACATAAGTGGAACAACAGCGATTGCATTCTTAACATTATTATATGCATTTTTCATTTTCAACTTGATTTAAAATGAAGGAAAGGAGAAAAGAAGGATGAGAAAAAAAGTAAGAAATAAAAAAATTATTCAATGATTTTTATATCTTCAGCATGAAAAATACCTTATTACTTAAAAATTAACTGACAAATGACAATAACCAAAAGATGAAAGTTAATTCTTTGTTTTTGGAAACAGAAGAAGTCTCTTCACTTATGAAATTTCTTCTCTATTTCCCTTCAAGAAACCATGAAATGACCAACAATTGATGGGAAATGAGGTAAAATAATATTTGGGATTTGTGAAAAATTCCAAAAATAGGTGATGTGAGTGGTAGCAACACTATCGTAATAATCTCATCAATCATTTTTTAAACAATAAACTTCAAGTAATAGCTCCTATAAAGCTGGGATGTGACCTTAACTAACCTTATGTCTCCCGTTCTTCATTACCCGTTACTGCCGAAACACCGCGGACTGATTGGAAGGAAACAACATAGATTTAATGCGGCCTCTTCCCCAGAAGAGACCTACAAAATCTCACTGTGTATCTTACAGTTTCTTGGCTAAAAATGTTGCGGCTCATTTTTCCTTATTGTCTTATTTTCCATACATTATTTGAAGGAATTTTAATTGAAAGTTGGATTTCAAACCTTCATTTTAGGGAAAAATTTCAAGAACAAAAACTTTTTAAATTCATAAAAGTTCGCATTTGAATCCACTTATCCAATATTTACTAAATTATCTACTCTTAGTTTATTTTACCTTTAGTTGTACCTATTTATCTACCTACATCTATCTCTCTATGTATATTCACCAGCTGCAGAATATCAAGAGTTTTTCCATCAAAAGGAAGAGAAAAAACAAAGAGAACAGAAAATATGGAAATAAAGAATTTGGAAAGTATAAATTTCTTTGCAATAACATAATTCATGGTTGTTATCTATGGAAATTAGATAATCAAGCTCAAAATTATTTCCGAAGATCTCACGAAGTTAAATTAGATGAAATCAAAGAATGCTAAGAAAGATCTTTTCAAATTTGACAATCAAAACTGTCATAAATAATTATTCACAAAAGTAATACGCTAATCTGACACATTTCCGGACTGCTACTTTCAGGAATTATTCCCGATCTTCCGGTAGAACTGAAATGATAGATGAGAGACATATGATGGGATAAAATCAGTAAGTTGCGCAAGACGCTTCCCCGACATCCCACTCGAATAGCTCGGTTCCCGTCTCATTCTGCCTGTCCGTTTGGTGCACTGAGGATGGACAGTTCCTCGCAACTATTCGGTTCTCGGAGGCGGTGCCTGGGCGGAATGGTCCTCCCATCCGCCGGTCTCTGTCGCCATCTGTCACCCCTCCTCTCTCCCCCTCCCTCTCTCTCTCCCTCCCTCTCTCTCTCCCTTCCATCACAATGCCACCTATCATCGCATCCTCGCGCATTATCACCACCAACTCATCGTGACGGCTAACTCTTTCATCTCCTTTCATTAAATCCAAGAAAGCAAGCACGGAATAGCATATGTTGAACTTTGAAGATATAACCTACACTCCACCACATCGTAGACTTCATTACGAAATCTCGGGAATTATGGCAGTGCGGTACTTTGTAATCACTGATAATTTCAAGCTGTGTTCAATTTTTGAAAATATTCCAAAGTGGAATCTAAGAGTAAAGAATAAATGAAAAAGGTGAAATCTGGAGTATCGAAGAGAAATAATACTTAATTTTAGTCATTTTCCTAAAAATGGAATTCAAATTGATAACCAATCGCTAAATTGCTATAATTTGTCATATATGTGTAATTCATCATTTATATGGGAAAAAATGGAAAAAAAATCAGGTTAATAAATGATAGGCAGTGATATATCGTACACTGTATTTTACAGTAATTTCCGTAATATTTGAAAATGTAAGAGATAAAAATTAATTTAATTACCTATTATTAGCCGATCATAGGAGGGGAAAGAGCAAAATGAAAAAGGGAAGGACAAATTAGATTTAGCCGAAAACCTCATTTAATATAAAACTGTAGTTGAAAGAAACATCGACCAGATTAACTTTTGAAAAACAGCAAAGAAAATTTTATTCAAATCAGAAGGGTCGGTACTGTTTCGGTGATAAAGGACTGAGATGAAAACAAAAATGATCCTCATCAAAATGTGATAGATAATGCAAGGGACATCTGCGCGTGTATGCACATTGCTTCATCAGCATAAGAATCTCATTTTTAAATTTAAATTTTGAAAATTTTCAGTGGTTTTTCCTATATTTTACAGTAATTTCAGTAATATTTGAAAATGTAAGAGTTTCTCGAGCAAATACTTTTTCAAAAAGAGGCTATTGAAAAACTTCATTTCTAGGCAAATAAGTTGGAAATTTGTAGACAAATTTGATATATCCGAATTCAACCTTATTTTTTACCGTTTTCATATTATTTCATATGCAACAATTCATGAGTTAATTAGATTATTGCAATAAATTTAAATGCTAAATTTGATAGCAATATACTGACGGAAAGGAAATGTTTCTTCAACTGCGCATTATTTTAGATTTCAATTTCTGCTTTGATGATTAATTTCTGCATTAAAATAAATTCCATTATTTCATTACTCGTTGTATATAGTAATAAAATCGATTTATTCAATACAAATATTTTATTATCTCAAAATCTTGCAAAGCATTTGTCACAGGGTAACATTCCCATTTTCCTCTTTTGAAAAGATATTTGCTCGAGAAACTTTGTTTTAAAAATCTCCTTGCTCATCTCATTTATTTATTTACATTATCAACTAATTCCTTTGAAATTTAATTCAAATCTAATTTAAATTTTATTTTAAAAAGCTAATAAATTCAAATAATTGTAGGATAATTTTTCGCTTTTTTTGTTATAGCAAGACAGAACAAAGATTCATATGATTATCTAACATTCTTGTATGAAATAATCAGCAACACTTCTAATCATTTTTACCGCCTGTCGCCCGTCTCAACAATTCGTCTTATCACTGTTCCACTTTTTCTTCTCTTCTTTTTTCTTTTTTAATTCTTCGTAAAGTTTTATAATCGATGTTTATGTTGTTATATCCGCCGTGATTAACTCATTTTTTTGAGAGAGAAATTTGCGAATTAATTTATCATTTAACTTTTATCAAAATAACGATAATGTAAGTCATGACAAAGTTATCAATAGTTATTCAACGACAATAATATCACCATGATTCAATCAATTATCGGCTTCATGTTAATAATTGAAATGATAAAATTAAGACTAATCATAACAGCAGCAATACTCATTAGTATAACAATAGCAATAATAATAACAATGAAAATGATAGTAATAATAATAATGATAAAGTAACGATAGCATTCCAATTCAAAATTGCATTCTATCACTTCACTAAAGCAATCATTATTTAAATATTATTATTAGGATTCTCTCTTCACTTTACTATAATTTTATATTTATCGGAAAGCATCAATATTAAAACATGCGTAATACATGATGGGAGATTAAATGTCTACGGATACTTTTTTCCTTACAGTAAGCTATCATTATCATTTTAAATATTGTAAATTAAGCAAATAATTAAATAAATAAGTTAAAACTATTAGATCAGTGCTATGATTTTTTTGTCATTTTCTTAAAATACGATTCAGCAAAAACGAAAGTGATCAATCCATGTGATATTATCAATATCATATGATCAAAGATCGCAAGACATATGTGATGCATATCCTGTTTATCCAAATATTTTTGTTTTTCTTTTCAATAAACAGAACGAAGAAAGAAAAAGGAAGAAATTGAAGTTTTCATTTTTATTTTTAAATTTGAAATTTAAATCTTCCAAGAAAAAAGTACAAATTTTTTGGACAAAAAAAGATAAATTAGTTGTGAAAAAGATTTGTTATGTCTGTTAATACCAATACTAATACTAATAGTAATAGTAATACTGATAATGATCAATTCAAAAAACAGTACAGGTGACAAATGACAATGAATTTCTCCAACAAAGAAAAGCAGAATGCTGCTACCCCACATTTTCATCCTATTTTCTATTTTTTTCCTCTAATTAAAAAAATTTGACATTAATGAAAAGATTTTCTCGCTGTTGTTTTTTATCCAATGAATGAAATATATTTGGTGTCAAAATGAAGTATGACATTCCTTTCTCTCATTTTCACCTTTTTCTTTCCTCTCGATTTTTTCCCACAAACGTGATTCTATGTTTAAACTTCTAACTGTACTTTTTTTCTACGAGGAAAAAGGTCATTTAACCTCTTGACATGAAAGAAAGAAAGAAATGAGACTCTTTGTTATGAAGAAATAAAAGAGGAATTTTAAATCGTATATGATCATGCTAATTTCAGGTATCTTTACTTGTGCTGCAATTGTAAGATGAAATTTTTTGTTAAAATATGAAAGTTAACGAATAAATTACAAATCAATAGCTAATATGAATATTTTCAGTTTTGAAATTTTGATAGAAATTATGATCGACATGATTTCTTCAAAATATGACAAACTTTTGTCATTTGAAATTCCAAGGTTGATTAATAAGTTATAAATCAATTCAGATTCTGATATTTTGGATCAAAAAATGTTGATATGAGTCGACTGTTTCAACATAAAAAGTTTCAAATTCCGAAATTGCAAACTTCTTATCAGCTCTTCATGTTTCACCAATGTGAAGAAGGTTTTATTCTCGATTGCATTGCATTTATAAGAATCAAATGATAAACTGATAATCCTTTTCAATTTGCGATTTTTAACTCAGAGATTTTGTTGCAAATGGAACATTTCGCAGTAAAAAGTTCCGGATCCTGAAAGTGATCCTGAAAGTGAGAGTTTCTATTGGTATTCAGTTTTTTTATTTATCAAATTACTAAAATATCTTTGCGTGCTGAAAACCAATAAATAATTTTCATAATGGAAAGCTACGGATCACACAATAATAACTGAATTTTCAATGTTACTTATTTTTTTACAAATGGAATAATAATAACTTAATATTATCATTAAATTACAAAAAAATGATACTAATTAAGATAATTACGACAGTACATAATATCACTTTCCTGTCGTATTTAGTGTATGTCAATTAATTAATTAACTGTTGGAGTGATATGTTATGACTGATACTTCATTAACTTATGCATATCATCTTGTTGGGCAGACAAGATGTTGGTTCCGGAACTCGGCATATACAAATTAATTCGTCCAATAATTCTCTTGGATTGTTTAATCGACCACATACTATGTGAAAAAATGTAAAGTAAAAAAGCAAAAACATGAATCTTTCGGAAATATATTTCATCAAAATGCACATGTTTTCATCACAATTTTATTTAATAGAAATACTTTATCGGTACAATATCAATGACAATATTTATGTCTGTAATAAAATTTATTTTCAAGTATTCTATTAGTTTTTTTGAATAAATCCTTTTAAGTGGTTTTAAAAGAAGCAATATAATATAAAAATTTTTTAGTCGGATATAAAGAATTAAATAATTCGTTACTTGATTATATATTTGACCTTATCATTTATCTGCTCCAACTTGAATCCCCATGTTATTTAATGTTCGGTTAATTCTATTCAGCTTATTTGCGCCATTCATTTCTTTTATCTTTCAATTATCATTTAAATCTGAATGGTAGATTTCATTAATATTTAGAAAAAAACGAGAATTCAATTCATTATCTTATCATTTTAGTCTTTAGTGGACGTTTTTGTAATTAATCTTTTTAATGCGCTGTAAAGTATACATACACAATATTTTGAAATTGCATGCATATCTGCAAATTAAATATGATACGAGCTCATATGTACGGATATAATATCAATAACAGTTAAAAGAAAAGGTGAGAAAACCGATGGATTTATTTCTTTCATGTAAACTCATATTGATTTAAACATTTTTAATAAAAACGTCTTTTATCAAATTGTTCAAAAATGCTTCCCCAAAAATAGAAATGATTAGCACAATTAATTACGTAGCTGACCTGTTTAGCAATTTAAATCTCTTTGTTTTCTAACATTCTTATTGTTCTTTCATCACATATCTTTAGTGATAATTAATGATTGATTTTGTATTCAGCAACAATTAATAATAAATTCGTTGAAATAATCTTCAAATTCCCTTATTTTATTGTAGAAATGAAACTACCAGCTCTCTTTGTTTTCGAAGAGTTCTGCTAAAAATAATAATATCGAAGTGAAATAAATGCATAGTTTAAGCCAAAAAGAGACAAAAAAAGCCAGACGAGAGAGAAATTATAGCTAAAAAGATTTGTTAACCTTTTCCACTTTGAAAGAGCTCTTTGAACAATAATGCACATGAATACCGAGTGTTTAAGCTTTTTGCTTTTCTCAAATAGCTTCTCAAAATAGAACAGAACGAGAAAAGGTAAAGTAATCTTTTTTTGCAAATGTAGAGTGAAGCGAAGCATTGAGAATTTGTAATTAATATTTTTAGAAATATTGAAAATAAATTGTTCATCCATATATATTAATTTAACAGAATTGCATAAAAAATGTCTTTTTTTGAGTAATGACAAAAATTAAACAAAAAAAAATTAGCCAAGCTTTAGTTTTTTTCTTTCTTCGTTAACTTTTATTACATATTCTCTTTCTTTTTACTCTCTCGTCTTTGCCTTTTTTATTCTTTTTTCATTCCTTTCTTTCTCTTCCTTTTTCTCGTCCTACCAATAACAATAATAAGTAAAAAAAGCTTAAAAATATGCTGGAATGTATGTGTGATGCATTTGATATACGTAATGTTTTTTAAAAGGTGAAGGAAAGGGAAGGAAAAGGAAAGGAAAGGAAGGAGAAGGAAAAGGAAAGGTATGAGATGATCGTATTCCTTCCACACCTTCCTGTAGTATCACTGTATTCTAAGGATTTATCGTCATTACTTATTTAAAGGGCTCGTGACCGAGATAACACTTCTAGAGCCACCCTATTTCTATTCTAAGGATTACGAATAAATATCACTGAGGGAAATCTTCGTTTATTTGTTTTCCTCTTCTTTTTCTAATGAAGAAACGTGAAAAAAGAATATGTAAAGAAAAAATGCGAAGAAAATATGGCTTTCTTCGTTAGAAATGGATAATGAAAGTAGCATGATATGATATGATAATTTCGAATCGAATAAAGAAATGAAAAAAAGAGCCCTGCTAGAAATTTAAAATTTCCGCTCTTTAATAAAGCTTTTGAAACACTGATCTGCTGATCGTTTTTATGTTTTGATAGAAAGAAGCAAATAATATATTTATACAATATTTTCCAGTTTAAAATTTTGACTTTTCATTGCCTTTTTTCTCTTTCTACTATATTTTTTATTTCTTTATTCTCGAAATTGGTTGCTAATAAAAGAAAGATATTGGAAATGATTCAATCAATATGATAAATTCATGTCATGATTATTTTTAAAATACTCATTATCTAGAGATTATTTAATAGATAAGTATTATAATTGTTTAATTAAGCAATTAGTTTGTAGATTTATTTAATTATTCTGCAAATGCTTTTTAATATTATTAAAAAACAAAACCATATAATGCAACCGTTTATTATTGATTGCTCTACACTTCGGAATGCTAATCAGAAATAAGTTCGAGGAATGGGGAAAAATATCCATTCTGTTTCTATGGGAAACTGTAGAAAATTCCAGAAATTCTGAAATATTTTCTTTATTAGTAAAAACTTGCAAGTTTCGCAACCGAAAAGAATTGCACTGGAAGTAATAATTTAATAATGGAAAAAATTTTCCTTTAGCATAATTTATTAACATAATTAATCATTAGAGATGTAAAAGAAATAATTCAGCAATTTCACAATGCAGTCAGTGATAGATAATTCGAATTTTAACGAGCAAAGTTTTTGAATTAAAATTTTAAGAAAAATCGATTTGCTTAACATACAAAAGGTGTATTGTATAATGTTATCTTTCTGATAGTATTGATCTCTTTTCACTGATCACAACTGCGTATATATCAATAGTTATTTGATAATTTGATGATTGCTAATTGGATTTTTGAGACAGTTCAGATAAGTTTTAAGTGATTTTACTTCATAATTCCTAAAATTTAACCAAATCGTTTGTGACTGAAACGAAAAACAGGCTAAATTTATCAGTTAAAAATTAAATATTTTAATGGCAAGAGGGAATATTTATTAACGTAATTAACTATCGACGAAATATCTAGATTACTGTAGTTTCAAAATTGAGCATTTGGTGATGGAAAGATGTAGTAATTAATTAGCCAACATCAGTTTAGCAATTTATAATGAAGACGATTTTCGTAATTTCAAAAATATTCGTATATATAACTATCTTGATAATGCTGTGATACTTCACGAATAAGAATTATTCAGGTGACAATGGTACTCCGGCATATTTCGCGCAAACAATAATAATAAAGCGAAGAGAATTAGGTCAACATATGAAGCAGCTGAAGGTTACGCAATTTTGTCCTACCTAACTATTGACCAGTAGGAGTATGTACTTACTGACTATTATTGTAAGCCGCGAACTTCTCCCACAGGTGGAATTTTTGACCGTTTTGCGCAATGATCATCATCAGCAAGACAGGGAAATCGATCTCTTACTGAATGACCATAAATTACCGGAAAAGAGAAAGAAAAAGAAAGAAATGGGGGAGAGAGGGAACCGGTAAGACTTAAGCGGAATAAAGGAAGAAGCTATCAGTTGTGATTTTATGGACAATGGCGCCTAACAATTGTTTGTCTAAGGGTACAGCAGCGCCGCTGCTTGATTTTTTTGTGATTGCTATGACAAACGAATACTCCGTTATATCTGACACTAACTGAATATAGACATGAATAATTTTTCCTAAAAAATAAATGAATGTATATAAATATCATGTATATAACATATATGCAATGTAAACGAGATTTATCAAATGGATGACTAGAAATAAGGTAATTGTTTGGAAAGCTTAAATTTTGAAGAATTTATAGAATCAGATAAGAATTCGGTAGAAACAGTTGACAAAACTGAATTATATAAATGATGGTACTGATAACAACAACAACAAAAACAACAATGACATGTCAGATACGTTTCCATCGTAAGAAATCTATGGATTGAAGCATTAATTAATTATTACAAAATTATTAACAAGAATTGATAAAAAAATTAGATTAAACAGGAGCAACCATAAACAGCAAGCAATAAACAATACTAACAATAAAAATAATAAAGATAAGAGCAGTAGCAGTAGCTAGAGTTTATTGCTTGATACTAGATTAGTAAAAAATACGGTGGAGATTTGTAGCTTACGAACGAAACAATTATAAGTTGAAAAAAAT
This sequence comes from Cruorifilaria tuberocauda, assembly GCA_013365365.1. NCBI lineage: Eukaryota > Metazoa > Nematoda > Chromadorea > Rhabditida > Onchocercidae > Cruorifilaria > Cruorifilaria tuberocauda. The sequence continues at coordinate 57,284 of JABVXU010000196.1, read as the reverse complement.
TCGAGGAAGAAACTTAATAAATAAAAAGTGTCATGCGCATACCAGTTGTCAGTTAATATTACTCGTTACAAATATTTAATTTTAATTTGCTTTGAAAAGTAGCGCATAATTATCATATCAATGATTTGTGCACATTAATCAATATGTTTCATTTTCCAAATTGATTATTCCTAACAATTAGTTTTTTGCTTATTTACTTCATCCCTTAATAGCTTCTTTATTTTATTCCGCGGACTTTTAACGCAATTAACGCTAAAAAATAAATTTTATGAAAATAAAAGTAAAATAAACGGTATTTAATTATCTATTATTGTTATACATTTGTTTAAACATAAACATTGTTGCAGATCAACTTTTGATAAATTATTCCTTTATTTAAGAAAATGAAACAAATCGTTCACTTAATAAAATATAACTGTTCGCGTCCACTCATCATTAGTTTATCTGCAATGATGATATGGTAGATTTTAAATTAATTTGAGCATTATCAAAAAAGATAAAATGGTCAAAAACATTCCACTGCATTTTCTATGATTTTTTTTTGTTATTTGTTTTTATCGGATAATTGGGGAGTTTGCATAATTGAACTTTTAAAATTAAATTTTAAATTAGAATTTTATTTCATTGAATTTAAAAATTTAAATTGCTGCTGACATGAATGAAGTTTTCATGTTTGACATAAGTCTTTTTTTACGATCAGAAGCAGAGTAAATATGAGCTATTTACCTTAGTCATGATAGATGATAAAAAAAATCAAATCGGAGTTGATAAGTTAAAAATGAACAATCAATTTATGAGTGTTACGTACTTTTATGAAGGAAATTGTTATTTAGCGGAAAATTATCTTTGCAGAATACAAACTAATCAATTTGAATACGTGCATAAGCTAAAGAGATATTCTAAAATTAAAAATTAATTAATCATGATACTAATAATAACGATAGCAATAATAGTGCAACATAATAATGACCGTCACAATAACAATAATGGTAATCGTGATCAGCAATAGTAATCACTAATATAATGATCAATGTGACATGACACAAGTAATGAATCCTAATAATATGGTAATGATAAATAATACAATGATAATAAAGATTAATGATAATAACTAATAATAATAGCAGCAATAATAATTATTATTAATAACAACGGAAAAGTGTTGAAATTCAACATTCATGGAATAATAATAAACTTTAATAATTATATTGAAATAGTATTCAACTTTAAATATTCCCTTGTCAATAAATACTTTTGCGATACTTTATTTCTATTTTTTCATTTTTTAAACGTTAATATGATATTTCTTGCCGATCTTCCTTAAAGTGTTGTTACTGTATGGAAAAGAATTATACGGTAAATGTCATATAGTAGAAATGTTTAGCTGTAAAAGAAGCCATATTGAGAAATAATACTTGAATGTTTATGAATGTATATACTGTAATTTTATATGTAAGTATTAACGGTTAGCAAAACGGTAATTTTTTAATGGATGAAATGGTGAAAGTGATGATAAATGATACAGAGGAGGTATGCAAAAGCATCAGTAGAAAGAAGTTTTTCTTTCTTAAGGCCTTTATTTCTTTTCATTCCACACATACACATACCACATACGTCACATACCCACATACATCACATACCTACATACACCACATACCCACATACATCATATACACATACATACACATGCGCATATACACATAAATACATATATTTGCATTATAGATGGCGCCCCAAAGGTGGGCACTGATAAATTTATAATGCCGCTTTTTTCTTTTCATTCCATTCATGAATTAAGCACGGGATACGGGTGACTTGATCATAGAAGTCTTGGTACTGCAGGGGGCCATTTCCCGCAACTGAACAATATGACATCAGTTATCGGAAAATACCTGGAAGGATAGAGACGATCCTGCTCATCAGAAAATACCTAAAGAGTAAAAAATACTAGGACAAGGTATATGTAAACAAGAGAATATTTTTCAGGTAGTTTCAAAAAGTAACGGATAATCAATAACATATGAAAGTAATGAAGCAAATTAGCGAAAATTTTAATCGATTAATAATAAATCTATTTACACATGAATTATTAGCTGATAAAGTTTAGGATATAGTGTGGAATGAACACATACACTACATATATACATACAAACACACATATACATACATACGGATATATTAATGAAAAGAAAGCTTAATTAATGAATAACTAAATAAATCCATTGTAGATGCGTATGTGCACACTGATGCATTATTTCATTTCAGCTTAAATTATTCCGAAAATAACGAAACAAAGACGATTTTCCAGTAAATTTATATAAGGAGAAATAAAATGTAATAAAACAGTGATAAAAACAAATCTAATAACTCCTTAAATCATATTTGACAAATATCGACTGATATATTTCAGTTGCCATCAAAAAAAAACATGCTGATAAGAATTTCTCTACAATTATGTAGCAATCTCTGGTTAAATTCTTGAGATTAAAAGTGGACAAAATGTAAAATTATCAGGCATCTTATTCATGCATTGTATATATTTGTTCGAAAAAGAAAGTTTCGCGTTCGTTATTAGACAAAAAATAAACAAAGATGCCGCAAAACAAGGTTTTTAAAAGGGATTAAGAGTGTGGGAATAATGTTGAATAAGACAAACTGACTGGTGGATGATTTCTCTTAAGTAAAACATTAATAGCATTTTTTGATATAATTAATGATTGGATGTCCGGCATATTGTATGTTTAAAGAACCGGATGGAACATAAAAATATATAAATATCTCTTTACCAATTATCCGCTCTTCCGATATTTGCCGGTATAGCTGAAAATTGGGAATATCACCTCCACTACGAACATCTGGTACAGCAAGTCCAAAAAAGAAATTAAAAAAAATTACAAAGCTTTCGCTTAACCTAGAAGCATACCAGAGCAAAATAAATGTCGGATAAAACAACGAAAATCCATTCGGATGGTAATCGAAGCAAAAAAAAAAATAAAAAATTACGTCGAATACCAGAAGCTGGAAATTAACTTAAAGGTTGGAAGTTCATGAAAATTACTGGTGAAACGAAGAAAAGATGCAACAATTCAAAATGTAATCTTTCTTAAGTTAATTTAAAAATTTATCAAGGAGTCAAGGAGAAAAATAGAATAGCACGGGGATAATTATTTCAAAATGATAAAATCAAAAATTCAAAATGATTTATTACGCTCTAAACAATCATCATAATTTGCAATTTTACTAAAATTGTAATTTTACTAATATAATTTTTAATTTGTAATTCCAAACTTATTTAGAAATAATTGACTTTTATTTGAAAACTGTTATGCAGGCAAAATCATAAGGGGTCAAAGATAGTTGTGCATAGAAAGAATTGTATCTTTTATTTTAATCCAAAATTTGCTGTTAAAAAATCAGATTAATATAATATGAAGGATGAGCACCAAAATAGTTGCTGAAAAACATGAAAATAAAAGATTTCCATTTTAGCAGTGACATTTTTACTTTCGTTTTTCTAAATTTTCATCATAATAAAGCAAATTCATATTCTTTACACAGAAAGATGTTCAAACAATAACCATACAATGTCAACTTAAAAGAACCACTGAAGATACTTTTCAAAGCAAATAATATAACAAATCCTACTTTATCGACTGAAAACGAAAGCACCAATTTTGTGATATGTTAAATCGCAGTGGATGAACGAAGTTTTTGCCTTAAATACCTATTCCTCTTCTTTATAGTTTTGAGCATTTCATACATTGAAGATTTGCATGGTAATGGAAGATTCTTTTGAAATTGCTGAAAAAACATCTCTCTAAATTTAAATTTATGACATTAGTCAACAAATCAAAGGTATGAAATATAAAATAGGAGGCTTCAGTATTCGGTGAATTCGAACAGCTCTAAAATCTGCTAAAATACAATTTTCCTTCGCAGTTAATAAAAAGAGAAAATAAAAATTTAGAAACCGCAATTCGAAAGCGCTCAAATTTCATAAATTACCAACTTCTACAAGGCTATGTGTGTCGGTGAAAGTTTCGTTATGGTCGTTCAACGCATTAAACAGTTTATCTTTGAGCTTCGTCGCGTTATCGATGCTTTCCAGCGCAGCATTGCTTGTCACTGCGTAGATTCGATGGACCCTGGCACCTCGTGACTTTTGGCCGATTATGACAAATTGACCAATATCACCCGTGTTAGAAACATGTCTGAAAGTTTGACATTTCCGATGATGAAGTAACTTATTTGAGAAACAGAATTAAAGAAAGAATACAAAATTGTTATCAACAAGGATTGAGAACAAATTTGAAAATTAAAATTAAAAAATCAAAGGATAAGCAGCAAAATCTGTACTGCTAACTAAGCAAAATTATCTATAGAGATATACAGAAAATAATGTGGAAGAAAATAACTGAAGCGTTTAAATAATACGTAATAAGACATACGTCCCACAGCATGGCTCGATGATATCCTGACCTAATAACCGTGAGCTTTCGACTATAACAACTCGATATGAGCCATCGAAGGCTGATTCCTGAATATATTAGTAATAAACCAATGTTATAGAAAAACAATATCAAGGATATTAAAAATACTGTTTTTTGAAAGTTGACTGCTGATCCAACTTTCACTATTTTAAATTCCAAATACCAAACTAATTTGCAGAAATGAAAACGAAAATTTACCTGCGAAATGTCAAATGCAGAGAGGTTCTTATGGATAATACCTAATTCTTTTTGCAAAATGTATTTCACCGTAACATTTAAATTACTTTCAATAATCTTATTCACTGTTGCCATTACTTTTTCGATCTGTAATTCACTCCATTCATTTCATTTCCTCAGAATTTCGTACAACATCGATGAGCACCAACAAAAGAGCACTTATTCTACATAACAGTGATCGCACTGTAGAATTAGATTTCAATTTAAACAAAAGCTTTGTTGATGCTAAATTTTTATTTGTACTTCTATTAGATGATGCTTAATTTGGAGCCTTCGGTATACCAAAAATGGGAAATTATTGCACATTTTTCTAGAAAATTATGACCAACACATGATAGAAAAAGAAAAAACTAGATAAATTGAAAACTTTGAATCATGACCTTGAATTCTCAACTCGTTAAACAAAGTGAAAGGAATAAAGAAAAACAGAAATACAAAATTTGATCGTGCAGATAGAAAAAGAAATAAATGCATTGGATCAACAATGAAACTGTTGATTAATTAGCAGGAAAAAAACAAACTTTTTCAAGCGTGAACTTTTCGTCAGAAACAAAAAAATCAAAATGCAGCTTGTCAGGACCAATAAACGAACCCATTTGACGAACTGATGCACCAAATACTTTTTCAAGAGCAAAATGAAGAATATGAGTAGCAGTATGGCCACACATTAGCGAAAACCGTTGTTTCTGAAAAGTGAAGATGACATTTAACAAAACATTTTTCACAAAGCAACCAAAGAGTCTTTTGTTTAAACATGAAATTTTGAAAACTTTAATTTCGTAAACAACATTGAACAAACAGGACAACCATGCCGTCTCCACCATCCTGATGATAGAAATTATGCTGAGAAAAGAGACAAAGAATTGCTATATTTTTCATGATACGACTGCGGAGACTAGAAGTAACGGAAAACTTGACATCACCACAAACTTACAGGATCTATCGTTTGCACCAGATTCAGGCCCTTTTCCAAACTTTGACCATCTGCTACTTTTCCTGTATGAATAATATAGCCATTTCGCTTTTTCGTACTATTTACAATAAATATAACATTCTAAAAGAATACGGATTATCAAAAACATTAGGGCAAAACCATGAGGACAAAAATGATTGCAATTATTCTATATTATTTTTTACTCAAATTTGTTCGTTAAAAATTCTACAATTATAAGACATGAAAATTACATTTAAGCTATCTCGGAGAGTCCCTATGTCATATAGCTGCCCTCCTTGCTCAGCGAAAAAAATTGTCGAATCCATGATCACGGATCCTTCCTCCCCTGACTTGAGCGCCGCTATATTTTTACCGCTGACATCAAAAATTGCCATAACAGTTCCTGTTTTGCTCGGAAATTCTAAAACTTTTCTTGAAAATCAAAAGTAAATGCTTTTCTTAAGACAACTTAGCAGGAGAGTTAAATAAAATGATTGAAACTGTAGGCAAACGTGTCTTTTAAATTTTAATTTGATATAAATTCGATTTCCTCCAACAGACTTAAGCAAAATTTTAAATCAGTTTTGATACTATTACGAGCATTATAATGTTCCGACATTATAATGTTTTTGAAGTGCATGCCGATTTTCATCCTGATCAAAAAATAAAAACTGTATACCATATTTCCCTAATGCAATCCGTTTACAGTCATATTTTCCTGAATCATTAGTTGGTCCGACACTCCTCAATATCATATTTTCTAAATCGACTTTTTTCCAAGGTTCCTGCTCAGCATTTTGCGTTTTCTGAAATTCTTCCTTCACCAAAGCATATATTGATTGCTAATTCAATAATTTCGTATTCTGTCAGAGCTATACTATTTTGTAAAAGAGTGTCAAATCTGGAAGCTTAGTTAGCAATTGAACATAATAAAAAGTTAAAGTTGCTTATATACATTAATATCGTACCTGTGGTCTAACTCTGTAAAACTAAATAATAGATTCTATTAGAAAATAGAAAGAAAAAAATTATAGCCCAAAGAGAATGTAACGTTGACGCAGAAAAACAACCTGAAACTTCGCCAAACATTGATAGAAGCCATTCATATCCACTTGCAATCCTTTTTCCTGACATATTTTTTGAGTTGTTGCCAATGGAAGACCATAAGTGCCTGATAACATCCATGCGGTTTCTCCTAAGTAAATCAATATAAACTTTCTGCATATGCCAAACACTCTTTTTATGCACGAAAATATATGATTATATGTTATTTAAAAAATTATATAAATAGGATACCAACTAGCATAAATAGAACGACAATACTGATTTGCCACTACTCAACAGTGAACTTAGATGCAGGTTTGTCACTGAACTTTATCAAACTGGTGCACAGAGACAAAATCACAAGAATTCACGCAACAAAGAATGACTCCGAAGATAAAAATCCAATCAAATTAACTTTTCCAGAAAAAATCATTAACTGTGAGGAATGGACAAACCTGGTAACACATGCTGCTGAGATATAATATTATCCTCAAGTAATTTTTTGCCCTTATCATAAGTTTTCCAAAACAACTCTTCCTCAGACATAATCGTTTTAGCTATTCTAGTTTCACATTCCGCGACATTGTCGTACAATAAAGTCTGAACATAGATAATGAAATAAGAAAATTCTTGAATGCTTGCCACAAAATATTTATTTGTTCAAAACTTACTATATGATTAACGAAATCAGGCACCAACGATGCTAGTATTCCACGCTCTGCACCAAGCGTAAGGGTTAAATTCAATGCAGCACGTCGCAAAACTCGTCTAAGATGATACCTGACAATATAATTTCAAAATCAAGAATTGTAGAAACATTTGCAAATTAGGAATTAACTGCTGCTAAAAAAGTTGTGAAACTGCAAACAATACAAAAAATGTTGAAAGTAGAAAATAGAAACAAAGCATGACAAAAATACGGAAAGATAAACACCTACCATTAAAAAACGACGCCTAATACTCGATCGTTAAAAAATATACATTATTTTAGAAACCAACCCTCGATTTCGTGGACCAGGTTCAACACCATCTGAAATCATAATACAAGCAGCGCGAAGATGATCTGCGATAATCCGATATGCTATATCGATATCACCCAATCGTTCGCCATATCCTCCGACTTTGGAATACTAGAAATTTAAAAATGAGAAGAAAAATGGAATTTATCAAGTCTATGTAACTTTGATAAAGATAAAATCCGAACACTTTCAAATGCTAATTAAGATTCGGAAGTTTCAAAACCAACCTTGTGAATAATTTCCATTAACGGAAGAAAAAGATCGGTATCATAAGCAGAGTGCAGTCCTTGGACAATGCTTACCAATCGCTCAAAGCCCATTCCGCAATCTACGTATAATGTTGGCAAACTACTGATCCTGCCTGACATATCCCTGTGATAAACGTTATGGACTGACATAATACCTGTTTGTTCCTTTCTATTTACTATTTGTGTTAATTTTTGCAAATTCTAATAAAAAAATTGATGTTTCAGATTCCCTCGAGTAATAAGACATAGCCTGAAAATTTTACCTGCTGAACTGCATAAAAACAAGATTCCAAATTTCGATTACTGTTGGGTCATTTGAATTCACAAGTGTTTGAGCTTTCCGATTGCCAATAAGATCATAATGAATTTCCGTACATGGACCACATGGGCCCGTGTCAGCCATCTCCCAAAAATTATGCTTAGAACAAAAACCGATAACACGATCTTCGGGAACACTGTAAAAGATAAAATTCAAAAGGTATATATTACAATAATGCTAAATGCTTTTAATAATATGCACATTTTATTAAGAAACAAGATTTCTAATTATACCCTAGTTTGATCCAAATATTACGGCATTCACGATCTTCCTTCAACTTCATGCTTTCATCTCCATCAAAATATGTAATATATAAACGATCAGCCGGTAACTTGAGAACGTCTGTGAGAAAGCTCCATGCATATAAACATGCTTCTGACTGAAATAAAAAAATTTGTTCGTTTGACTACAACTTCCAACATGAGATTTGAAAACAAAACTTAATCATAAGCTTCCTTTACCTTGTAACATTGATTTTCTTATGTTATGCAATATATGTTATAGTAAGTTCATTCATTCAGCTAAAGTACATAAAAATCATGAAAATAGTGTGCAACACTGAAATGAAGATGAGTATAATCGCAGTTTATTACTGCAGATTAACTGTAGAAAAGAATTATAAAAGTAGTACTATTATAACCAATTCGAAATATGAAAAAGCGAAAAAAAAGACAAACAAGAACGCATTGATTTTACAACCTTTGAATAACCACCGAAGGAATAGTTTCCAAGCATTTCAAAAAATGTATGGTGCATCAAATCACGGCCAACATCGTCGAAATCATTATGCTTACCACCAATACGAATACACTTTTGCCAATTAACAACATTACGCAAAGCAGCAAGTTTGCCATCCGTATATTTAGCACCCAGAAAAAGCGGCTTGAACTGAAAATACCACGATTTAGTTATATTCAAAAAGAAGAAAAAATATCCCGATCTTATTGACTAAATTAGAAGAATATGATGAACAAACATGAAACTATGCTTGAAATCAAAAGAATGATAAAAGAGTACAGTAAAATAAAAGGATATACTGATTTTCCAAAACTTCTCATTTCCAAAGCATAGAACAATGCTGAAGCGTTTCTAAAATGCCTATAAATTAAGCATTTTCTAACGATCTAATTGAAGTTCGACCCAGTTTTCTGCTGGAAAATTTCTAAAGTCCAATAATTATCAAATTTCAAAGATTTTGAAGAATGACTAGATCCTTGCATGATTTTGCATGATTAAAACTTGAAGAATCATACCTGATTCATCCCGGCATTAACAAATGCAACGGAGTTGTCATCTTCCGGAATAACAGAGGAAGAAGGCACATACGTATGACCACGTTCTTCAAAATACTCTAAAAATGATAAACGAATCTGACGTGCCGATAGGCGACGAACTTGCAACTGTAAACACGTCATGTCCCAGATATTCCAAGGTAATCACCATAATTTATTCATCACAACACATTGTCAATTTCTGCAACAATAAAAAATAGAAAAAAGTAAACAAAAAGTGAATAAGGTTTTCTGTTTATACTCACGTCCTTTGATAAACATTTATACATTTGTCCAAAGTCTTTTTCATGAATTTTTTATTTTAATGAATATAAAAGATAATGGTAGGTGCAACATCAAAATATAAAGTTAGACAAAGAAAAACCTAATAAGTAACAGTGTCATTTTCCAAACATAAACTCACATAAACACACATAAACTTTCAGTTATCAATTCATTTCCACATTTGGCATCTACATCCATTTCATTATTTCTTCCTTGTTGATATTTAACAAAACATTTACATCATAAAAAGAAGAAATAAAGATGAAATTGGAGATCTGAATGAGGAAGATCTGAATACGCAAAACATCGATATAAGACCTAGGAGATTATCGCCAAAAGCACCGGGAATCCCATACAAATACATCGCGAATTCAACAATCATCCACCACAGGTGTATCAGGAGTGGATCAGAATGAAAACCTCTATCTCACCGTCTCATTTATCCCTCGCTCATTAACGCCTCTATTTGAGAGAATTTACCGGTGTATTAAGGTTCTTAGCCAAGTCTGATACTGTACGTTAAGGCTCCCTTAGGTCAGCCATCATATACCAAACCTTCCATATCTTTTTTATTATGCTAAACTGAATCACAAAATTTTTACAAGTGGTATTTATCTCATCAATTTATTCTTTGGTAATTAATTAATAATTATTTTTTTTCATTCATTTTGCACCAATAAATTGTGAATACTACCTCTGATGCGGAGCTGATTGTGATATTTCTGATCAATTCTCATTTTCGCATAATATCTTTTCCATTAGCGTTTTGTTTTTTGCTTTACAAGTTGTCTTTGCTTACCAGAAATCTATATTGATAAGAAGTTGAGTGAGATTATAATGCTAATATATCTTTTATATTGTTTCTTGCCGGAGTAAAGGAAAGGTGGAAAGGTACAGATATGTACTGAAGAAAGACACTGAAAGTATCAAACGAAACAGTCTCAGAGTTCACTATGATATCGTTTGCTTTTTTCGAAAAATACGAAAATCGAATATTTTTTAATGATTTTGTCATTTGTTTATACTAATATTAGCATATATAGAATTAAAACACAGAACTAAGTAATGAATTTAATATGAATATCAAATGATATGGATTCATGCATTACAGATGCCATGTAGAATGTGATATGGAAGTTTAAGCTTTGTGTAAGTATGCAAGAATGAACAGATTATTTATTTTATTTTAACGATAACTCGAACCTAGAAAAAATAATATTTTATCAGCTGATTCGATAACTTTGAGACAGTTTATTTATTCCTGAATTGTTCTTTTTAATGGGATGAATTTCAATTTGTTTGAGCCCAATTTGAATCGTCTTTATTTTCACAATAATTGGCAGTTCGATAAAGATAAATTCTAATAATCGATAAAGAATAAAAAGAAATTGCACAAAAGTATTTTTATATAATTTTGCAGAATGTGTTAAAAGGAAAAAAGTAGATAAATATATATATATACAACATTTTGTTTCTTTTTATAATTGAATTAATCTTCATATTCATGGTCATATGGAACAGGATAACCTTGGATCATATCATCTTCTGGCCAATCATATGTATAATCGATCAATTCAGTATATGCTGTTTGATACATTTGACTTCGTACAAAATTTTCCATATTTGCCGGTTTTGGATAAAGTGCCGCCAAATTTTTCTGCAAATTTTTATCAGTATGATTTTATCAATCACAGCTTATGCTACTTCAAAGAATAAAAGACTCTTTCAGTAGCATATAGAATTTAATTATAATGATTTAATGATTATTCACTGTAATAAGTTAAGCGTTCGAAAAAGCAAAACTCAAAATTACTAGCTTTCAATCGTGAAATGGCTTACAGATTTTTAATTTTAATTTGAATTTTTCTGATTTTTAATCTGAATTTGATACAGTTAGTTTTGATATTTGCACGAGAGTACGTTCATAGACAAACTTAGTTACGTCAGGGAATTAAAGAAATCAAGACAAATTTTGTGCTTGAATTAAAATTTTCCCAGTAGTTAACATTTTATCAAAATGATTAACCAACTTCATAGCTATACTTCCCAATAGCTAAAATAATTTTTAGTGAGACATCTCGAATATGGCTCAAACTTGGATATAAACGTTTATAATTAAAATCATCATCATCAACACATTTAGCCACTTCCTATAAAATAATACTATTACTTCGAAATACCAATACTTACAGAAATTGTAATAATTAAATTATTCAAACGAATAATAAAATATGATTGTTAATTTCAACATGTTTTATTCGTGAAATTTGATATGCGACTACTAATTAATGCTTACGGAATATTTAAACTGAAAAAGAAGTAAACAAACGCGAGCAGCGATTAGAAATATTTCGTCGTCAATGTGTCGAATTCGAAATAGAATAGCTGCCATACCGACGCCGGGAAATATATATGAATTATTACCTTGTCCCGGCTTATACACTTTCCCTTTGTATACCACGTTATCAAATGGACTTCCACTTGCAAACAGCACTTTGCCCCGAAAAAAAATTAACTATCTTTTATTAACTGAAGAGATAAATTCACAAGAAAAGTTTTTTATTTCTTAATTGTACTTAAAAAATGGGCGTACATCAGTCCAACGAATTGCTTGTTCCGCAGTACATTCCGCATTATTTGTTGGGTTTGATAAAGCGAAAATGATCGGTTTTGGATTTAATTCTGCCATGGTACGGATTATCTCCTCATTGAAAGCATCTGCTACTGTTGAAGCACCAATTAGTGCGGTTGGTTGAATTTTTTTAATTAACTAAATATTTTGGTTCAAAGTATGCACTTAATTAAATAATCAGTTAAGTTTGAGTAATTAGTTTTGCAGTACTTCTCATTTTTTTGCTTTTTAAAAAATTCTCACCTGTTCAAACCTGCAGCATAATTATCTAATTTCTATTTATGATGAAATTATTGTTTAGCTATCCAATTTTAAATTGCTTAAGCTTCTCAGCATATCTTGGCTAATCACTGTTCTGGAAATATTGACCTCCAGTAAATTCTTTATTTCTGGCATAACTTTAGCGTACGGTATATGCTCTTTCTCCATGTGTAAACGGTTTTTGGTAATCAAACCATCAGCATCCATCAAATAAATACGTGAACGGGCATCTTTACCTCTGATACCTTCCCTTTCCATTTGTAAAATACATAAATCGGCAATTCCCATTGCAGCCTGTGTATTAATACCTTATGATAGTAAAAGACATACACGCAATAAAGTAACAAGTAACATTTAAATTATGCAGAAAAAAGAGAGATGAACGATAAAATGAGGATTGACAAAATTTATATTATTTAATTAAGCTTTCTACATTTTTTAAAATTAATCAAACCGCACAATAACTTGCGAATCAACTTTTAATTTTGTCATTTAAATAAAAGAGAAACTTACAGAGCCAGCCCCAAAAAAGACTATTTTCTCAGCGGATAAAGGTCTTCCGGTATGCTTACGACAAGCCAAAAGTCCAGCTAAACCTACAGAAGCTGTACCTAAACAAAATAAAGGGAAATATGTAAAATTAAAAATTTTTATTTCAATTCAGAATAAAAAGATGAGTGCAATAAATATTTTATATTAATATTTTATTTGAAATATATAATTTATACACGACGTTAGATTTTCTTATATTAAAATTATTAAGCAATACCTTGTATATCATCATTGAAAATGCAATACCGATTTCTATACCTTTCCAGAAAATAATAAGCATTTTGTCTCGCAAAATCTTCAAATTGAATCAGCAAATTTTGTCCAAATCTAGAAAAAAAGAAAAAAGTAATTTTTCATTCCATTTCGATTTGAATAGATTTTTATATCCGGATAAATAGATTAGTAAATATAATTCATGATACCAGATTGAATAAATTAAAAGAGCTTATAGCATTAATTTATCAGTGATGGAAATAAATATACTATTAAATATATTTATATGAATAATGCAAATAAAATCTTTTATAAGAATATCATCTATGATTTTTTTAAATCTGTCTAACAAGGTCTGGTATGATTTCACCTCATGTATCACAATATGTTGCGATTAATAATCGTCTTATTCAATTTAATCATTTGGTTTTGAATCAAACGTAATTTGATAAATTTAGAATTTAATTTAAAAGCTTTACACTATTTCTTGCAAAAAAAGACTGATAGATTTCTTGATGTAGTATCATTTTGTAATATAGTATAGCTTATAATTGAGCAAGAATCACAAAAATCACAAAATATGTTTAACAAATGACAACTGAAGACCAATAAAATTACTTTATTCAGAATAAAATATACTTATTTATATATTAATTCGTAGACGTTCTGAATTGTCATTTGTAAGAAATATTGAAGAGAAAAAGAATTTCAAAAAGGTTTATAGAAATTGTTATGGAAAAATATCTATCATCTTTCCCTAGTTTGAAATAAATTTCACGTGAAATGAAAATAATGAAAGAAAAACTTTTTAGTGCATGCTTTCATAAAATTATCAACAAAATAGTGATATTCTTCGCCGCGTATCCGTCTTCGACGTAATCCAATATAGAAAGGATCTTCTAATAATTTCTAAAAAAAAAATTTATTCCTTAATTAAAATTAATCCTATTAGTAAAATATCATCCAAATCAATAAACATCATTTTTTAAAGGCGACAAAATTTGGAATGTATGTAAATTCCTTGTTTACTATCCGTAAATAAAACAAAATACACTTCACGGTAATGAAAAAGAATTGAAAAGATACTGAAATTATAATCAAAATAAAAGCATAAAAAAATATTTCGGGATCGATTCAAATTAAACACTTGAATCATGAAGTTAAATGTATGGTTTTGAGAATCAGAAAAAGCACTCCATTCAAATAATTAGAGAATATGATAAACAGTAATATATCATCGATATTATCATCAAATATGGCAGAATTGTAATTGTGTAATCATTTATTAAAAGTAGATGAAAATTTGAAAGAAAAATATCGGGAAAAAAATGAAAACGTTCAACTTCATTATCTGTTCCAACGTCTAACACGATCGGTAAGCACCATTTTGGTAGTACGCCAGCCAGAGCAACGTAGAGAGATAATTTACCCACAGGTATGCCCATACCATAACATCCAAGATCACCTAGACCAAGAACTCGTTCACCATCCGTTACAACTATTACCTGAACATATTGCTGAATAAGGGAAATGAGCAAAGATATGAATGATATATGAAAAGATACATAAAAATATAGGAATCTGAAAGCATAAATAAAGGTATCTAAGAATATGAGCATAGATACGTGAACATGAAGTCGAAAGTGATATTTGTATTGAGAGTGATTACTTGCAATGTAAGTTAATATTTTCTCAAGTAGAATGACATATACTAACCCGAACATCCATTTCCGGCCAATTTGAAAGGATATGATAGATCTTGCTGATACTATTATCGTTTATTGTTATATACAAACCTCTAGAAATCATTCAAATGTTATAACTAGTTTTTGCTAGCTATTTACAGGAATTTTCTTAAGACGCAAAGATGAAATACAAGAAAACAATATTAGTGAAAATCCATCACACATTTACTTTATATTCTTTAAAAATGTTTAGCAAGTCCCGCCTAATTGAGTATAAATAATGAAAAGATAACTAAATCGGTAGTCTCGAAAAAAATGTAGATGAATGGAAAGACGGAGTTTTTGACATTATTTTCATGATCGGAGAAGGAGGATCTTTTTTTGTCTTATTTCACTACTCTATCATCTAAAAACTAAGAATTAACGTTTAAAAAATATAACTAGTAATAGAATTACTGTATGCATTTAATTTAAAACATAATAAGAATGAAAATGAGTGAAATTTTATTACTTTGGTTTTCGATAAATGAAGCCAAATTTTTGACATGCTAACCCAACAGTTGGAGTATAGACAATAGGAAGAAGTTCCTTCACATGATCACATATCACTCGGTAATATAATTTCTCATCGTTATCCTTAAAAAGTATGCAAAAATTAATCCCACTTTTAACAAGGTCAATTTGAAACAACGTGATCTTATCTTAAAAGTTATCTAACATATTCAAATTTTGAAAATTCGTATAAAAAATAAAATTATTATAATTTATTGATTTTAAAGACATAATTTTTTTAATATTTTATAAATTTTTAACCTGTAAAGAATCTAATTGAATGTATCGAGCCAAATCATCAGGTTGCTGTCGGAGATTAGTAATAACTCGATATGCTTGTTGATCTTCGGTCATAAATGCCGGTGGCAATAATCCATGAATCCCAAAATACTGACGTTCATATAAAGTAAATGCCATTCCCTTTAAGAAATATGAACTAAATCTTCAAGTATTGCTGAGTTTGTGGTTAATTTTGGAACAAATGTCTGAAATGTAGAAAAATGAATGTGCTTTTCAGAAAGTTTAAATGATACGGAAAGATTTCGTCTGATTTTTAATTTATTAAATTATTGGTAGTGCTAATTTTTTTGTCAGGATCAAATATGGTTAGATGTCCGGTAAAGATGTATTCTCTAGATTTTCAATATCAATCAACATTTAGGATATGGGTAATCTATATGGAATAACTGATCAAGAGATGTTGCTATTAATGATAATGCAATCAATTAGTATTTCGCTAACAAAACATATAAAATTGAAATATATACAACATCAGCACACACTTAAATTTCCGTATGAAAATGTCCTTATTATTATGAAATCACACTAAAAAAATAGTTAATTGTGCTTCCCTACTTTATTTGAAAGTGAATTCTTGAATTTTGAAGTTTTGATGTTTGAATTTCTTTCCCATATCTTTTCGGTTTTCAGTAAGAATGCTTCGTGAAAGATTAGAAAGACATATATCCCATGTACCTTACACATACGGCTATCTTTCAAAAGTTCAACTCCACGTTTCTTAGGCGTTTCACGTTCATGCCGATATAACATATGTAAGTTAATATCATCTTGCGTATGACACCATTCCGGAAATGTTTCATCTCTCGATGGATATTTATTGCTTTGCTTGTAATTCGCTACTCGCTTTGAGATATAACTTCAACTTAGACTTTTATTACTTAAATATCAGTAATTTTAATATCGATGCTTTTTTTTCCTTTTAATTAAGAAAAATATTAAATATTTTGAAATAAAGCAATCATTTCCTCAAATCCTTACGGGTAAAACAAAGCTCTTTCGGATTCAAATATATTTTAAATTGAAAAAACTTAATTAGAAATGTTTTACCTAAGGGAAGGTATTACACTTCGTTTCGAGAGAATCTTTGGGAATACCCTTTCTGACAGCAACAATTGAGACAACGCCTACAGTAAAATCCTTATTAATGAGAGGCATAAGCTAGTCGCGCATTTTTTTTTTTATAAATTAAAAGGAATGACAGGTAAACAACCGACCATCACGGTACACAAATTTACAATTAATGTTTTTGAGAGACTTTAAAATTGTACTAAGAATCAGTTAAATCATTCAGAATCATTTAGATACACCAATTCAATTTTTTCATAATTTTTATTAAAAGACCATTATACATTATATGCAATGAATATCAGATACGTTCTTCTTCCTATAAATTAAAATTTATATTGTTAGACGTACTAACATCACAGCACAACACTGTCCTAATCGATTAATAAAGCTTTAAACGATTTAAGTAGAAATCTTAAGTAAAATTTAAACATATCTCTCAGCATTTCTCAAAGCGAATCTGAGAATTGCAATGTCAATAAAAAAATAGATCAATAAATGAAAAAAAAACTAGTTGATAAACAAATTTCAACGACTATTGGAAGTTTATGTTTAAAGAGAGATCGCTTGTGATAAATTAAATTAAGACATAATCATCCAATGGCAAGGAAAAAATACGAGAGCAAATGAATAATTAATAAAAATAAATGCTATGTGCACAATTAATATATCGAAATCTCTGAAATGACATGAAACAAAAAAAAAACAAGTCAACGAAATTCCTTAAAGAAAGTATTTATTAACAATAAATCACTGATCTATAACTACTTCATTTATTCTTCAGCACTATCACGACGTGTAACTGGCACCGGAAAACCATGCTTCATATCATGAGGTGGCCATTCATAGGTGACATTTATTATTTCATCATATGATGTATGATAAATTTGTGAACGTACAAAATATTCAATATTATTTGGTTTCGGATAAAGGCATGCCATACCATTCTGAAATGGTTACTTCATAACAAACAATGAATTTTTTCATATTTCACACGTTTCATTTACATATTAATATTTCATAATTCACAAATTTCATATCCTCTGGAAATTAATCCAGAAAGTTTCTGAAATAACCCAAAAAATCTTCACTATCATTTATAGCTAGGTGGTATTTCAAACAAAATAATGTTTGAAGACTGGTAGGTACATAAAATGAAGATAAGATCTGCATGATCAATAATTTGACATGAAGAAGCGTGAGAATTTTCCCCTATCATCAGTCATTTCCTAGAAGTATGAAAACCACCAATATATTGAAGAACAGAAAATCTTGACAATATCAGTATAAAGCTAAAACGAACTTTATATGCGTGTTCGCCAATCGCAATAGCTATTCTTATGGACATTTCACGAATGCAATCTAATCGTGGATACAAACGTCCCACTTTGAAGTCTTTATCTGTCACAGTATTTGTAACCACCTGCAATGGTTGCTATATACTAAATAAAACTTTAAGACAACTTTTGTAAATGTCTGAAATTTGACACTAATTTCAAATATGATCTCAGTGAATTGAAAATGCTGAACTTAAATCCAAAGAAAACAATATCGTCAGAATTGAATGTTGCAAAAAACGCAGGGACAGGTATTTTAAAATATGTGAGCGGTTTTCTGGAAAGGTTTAGGAAAGTTTTATTATAAATTAGAGTAATAAAGTATCGAAATAATGAAGCACTGAGAAAATAAAAAACAAACGTGAGCAGCAATCCGAAATGTCTCGTCATCAATATGACGCACTTTGAAAAGAATAGCACCAAGGCCTATACCTGGGAAAATATATGCATTATTTCCTTGACCAGGCTTAAAAATTTTTCCATTATATTCCACATTTGGAAATGGACTGCCGCTAGCAAATAGCGCTTTTCCCTGAAACAAACAGAAAAAATTTTTTATGTCCTTCTATTATATCTTTCTTTAGGACAAACTTCCTTATCAATGCCCATAAATTAATGATATTAGCCAAACTTTATTTCCGGAAACTCAAAAATGTAATTTTCAAATAATTTATTGATCAAAATTACTCTCATCTACAACCTTAAAAAAAGTGATGAATTGGAGATCGCTGTCTCGACTGCAATAGTCGTTAAATATATGCAATAATCTAATCAACTATTTTAGCTAATAAGATGTAGTCAAACATAGAGCCGAACACAGTCACTCGCACAACTTAAAATACATAACATCAACATATACAGTAAAAGCAACACATACCCAAGACATACATAACACATACACTCAAGATATGCAAAGATATATATTTGAAACGTACATTAGTCCAACGGTAAGCATCTTCTGCAGTACATTCAGCTTTATCCGTTGGATTTGAAAGTGCAAAAATGATGGGATGCTCATTAATTACAGCCATCTCGCGAACAATATCTTCAGTGAAAGCACCTCGCGCCGTCGAGGCACCAATCAAACCCCATGGCTTTACTTTTCTCACAACCTGTCAAAATACCAAGAATTAAAATTAAAAAAATTCCATTGTTAATTGCAACACGATTATCTTACTTAGCAGGGCTTATTCAATCAATTACATTTTTTTTATAATGCATGTGAACGAAATGACAGAGCAAATATATTTACTTCCAACAAACTTTTTGTTTCAGGTAAATCTTTTGCATAAGGTTGGTGTAGACTGCCTAAATTATCTCGATGTTTTGTGATCAACCCATCGACATCCATCAAAAAAATACGATCGTATGCTTGTTCTTTTGTTAATCCCTGTGACATCATTTCGCCTACACACAATTCAACGATGCCCATTGAAGCCTGAAATAATTACATAAAAATTCCCGAATTTTTGATTTATTTAGTTTCATAAAGTGTCATTATCATAATACGAACTCACTGAAACATCACGTATAAAAAAAATCTTGGTCCACTTAAAATTCAAACAAAAACTTACAGTTCCAGCACCTAAAAAAACAAATTTCCCTTCTGCGAGCGGCTTATTGGTATACTTTGAACAAGCTAAAAGACCAGCTACGGCAACAGCTGCAGTTCCTAAAAAAAAAAAATAAGTAAACAACTATTAGTACAGCGTCCAGAAAATAATGTCAATAATATAATCTTTCCAAAATAATTTAACAGCATTTTAGATTAAAAGAAAAAAGTTATGCAAAATGAAGATATCACTAGTGAAAAGAGATAAAGAATAAGAAAGGAATAGGCAAAAAAAGCAGAAATTAACATACCTTGTATGTCATCATTGAATGTACAATATCTGTTTCTGTAAATATCCAGCAAACGGTAAGCATTTTGATTGGCGAAATCTTCAAACTGAATAAGTACTTCTTGCCCAAATCTTGATGAAGAATAAGAAAAATATATTCATTTTAAAATTTAACTTTTTAAAACAAAATTAACATAAAATGAAAATCAAAAATAACAAATAGTTTTTATTTTCATCTCAAAGATTACTACTGTTCACTTGCTTAAAACTTTGAATTCAAAATACAAACAGTAATTGTCGTTATTTCATGATTATTTCATCAGTATTATTATATTCACATTATACTTTTAATCCTGAAAATCTAATAACCGAAATGCAGATATTTTCTTCTTTCCCATTTTTGATCAAAAATAAATATTCGAAGAAAGCTAAAAATTTAAATAACTGCAATACAATCTATCTCAGTTGATCAGTTTTTAATCTTTTTATCACTTGTATTATTTATATCAATTTCTAATTCATAACATGAAAATCTCACCAGAAAAAATTATAATCAATTTCGAATAAAACATATGGGCAACACTTGAAAGTAATATAACTTTGACAAACCAGACAAAAATCTAAAAACTATCATCATTTAAGATAAAAAAAAACTTTAAAACTAGAGTACCTTTTTACACAAGCGAGGAAAAAATTTTCAATAAGTCGATCGTATTCAGGTCCCTGAACACGCCTACGACGCAATCCGATATAAAATGGATCATTCAAAAGTTTCTGGAATAAAGCACTTGTGATCTTTTAAGAAAATTGCAATCATCAGAGGACTATTTACTTCATTATTCGTTCCAACATCCAATAAAACAGGAAGACACCATCTCGGTTGCACTCCACCAAGAGCAACGTATAATGCAAGCTTCCCCACTGGTATCCCAATACCATAACATCCAAGATCTCCTAAACCAAGTATACGCTCTCCGTCTGTTACTACAATCGCCTAAAAAAGTCGAAAAAGTTTTGATGAATTTTGAATTAAAAAAAAATACGAAAACTGCAGTTATAGAATAACAATATTCATTGTCCGAAAAAAATTTTAGAAGTGTATTTCCATGGAAGTGACCTTTAAAAAATATATATTTGTTGCACTTCCAATTCCAGCCTAACGTTTCATTTCAATCATTTCGAGCTCAGCCGAAAACAATGAGAAATGCTTGATTAAATGCAATATTTATTTTGTATTTGAGAACCAAAAATAAAAAAACTTACTTTAACATCCCTTTCTGGCCAATTGGATAAAATATGATGAATTTTGCTGATACTATTATCATTGATTGTTATATAAAGACCTCTGTAATTATTATAAGTTTTATTCGCTCATAGATTTAATTTAACCACATATAAAATCATTCTTTTCAACAAGGATTATTCTCATAAAAAATATTTCCCTGTTATTCAATATATTTCCTAAGAGCAGTTTCAAGAAAACGAAATTTCCTTTCAAGTATATATTTGTATCATGTTCAAGACTATTTCATTTCAGTTCATATTTTACAAACGACAAAAAGGACAGAACATGCTGATTTGGATCATTTTCATTAAACAATGATCAATGTCATGCTTAAACTACTCCCGAAATTTTCAGTATTGCAAAATTTCTGCATTAATTAAAAATTTCGAGACTTTTTACTTTGGTTTTCGATAAATGTAGCCAAAATTTTGACAAGCCAAACCAACAGTTGGTGTATAAACAATCGGCATCAGTTCCTTGACATGCTCGCATAAAACTCGATAAAACAATTTTTCATTACGATCCTGAAAAATATTAAAAAGCATCATTTTTATTAATATTAGGATCGATATAAAGTATGCTTAAGAGAAATCATAATAACAAGTATTAGATTTCGATTTGCATAAATAAAGATTCCAGATTCAGCTATATAATATTTGGCACGCTATTATAGGGTAGGAACACTTCTATTAAGAAGCGAAAGAAAACCTGCAAACCATCTAATTGCATGTAACGCGCTAAATCATTGGGTTGCTGACGAAGTTGACTAATTATACGATATGCTTGTTGCTCTTCCGTCATAAATGCCGGAGGAAGTAATCCATGTATTCCAAGATATTGTCGTTCAAATAAACTAAAACCCATTCCCTGAAAAGGAAAAAAGATTTTCTCAAATTACTTAATGTCATACTTATTTTAAATACAATGAACAGATTATGGAAAAAATGTTTTATGAAAATCTGACATAACAATTAAAGTAAAAGTGAATCTTATTGAATAAATGATTGAAATAAACTATACGGATTGATAAAAATAAGTAAATCTCAGACAATAACAACCAAATATAGCTAAAATAATTAAGTGATAAAATAAACCTTATTGATTCGACTATCATTCAATAAATCTATGCCACGTTTTTTGGGCGTTTCACGTTCTGGCCTGTACAATTTGTATAATGCCATTTCTTCTTGTGACATTTTTTCTGGTTTAGTCAAATCCGAAAAACTAACTGTCGTTGTACATATTGTACGTTTTGCGCTGGAAAAAAAAAGGAGTTATACTAATCAAATATGTGACAAGAATTGATTATAATAAGTAAAAAGAAAGAAAAAGTATTAAGACATCATCTGAAAGCTCTAACCCATTTTGTAATGAGATTATTAACAATCAGATAACTGAAAAATAAAAACAACTCATTAATATTAGTATATAATACTGGAATTAAAAATCATTTTAATTATAATTTGAAGATTAAATGAAAGAATTTTATGGTAAATTTCTAAACTTTTATATAAAAAAAGATAGAAAGAGGTTGAAAGTGGATAAAATTATTAAAGAAATTCCTTACTTATATACTAATACTTTTATGTTCACCAATGATAATACACGAAGTTGTGATGACGCCGATGCCATTTTCTGGAATCTGAAACATGCGATGGTATATTTCTCTTTGCTAGTGAAACTGGTGCCATATCTCGAAAATGGCAAAACAGTCCCGAGAGAAAGAGATCGATAATCCACTAATATGGATTATGCACATATGCATGTGGAACATATATAGCTATGTTGTATGTATGTGTATGTGTGGATGTATGTAAGGATGAGGTAAATTTTAAAGAATGTTAAATGAATATGAATTAATGAGAATGGGAGGACGTCAGGGAGGTAATGTCAAGTTGAATTTATCGCAGTGAACAGTGAAATTTTTTAAATTAAGCAAAATAGGAGAGAGCATATATAAACAAGAGAGAAGAATAGATAAAGTACACTGAAGAGATAAATAATGTACATAGGAAAAGGAATTGCAAGACTAATATTTCAAATTGCATATATATTCTTATAAAATGATTTGATTGAAGAAGAATCACCGAAATATGCTTAATTATTTATGTTTTATTAGCCAAAATAGACGATTCATAAATACACTGCAAATGATGTAATATAAATATTTACACGTACGTTAAATGGGTTTTCTTAGAAATCAATGAACTAGAAAAAGTAGTATTGAATGTAACAGTGATAATTAAGCGAATATTTACGATTATTGTTTCAACTAGGAAGATACGATAATTGTTTCAATTAAGAATGATTAAGTCTAAAATCAGCCAGGCGTAAAGTATAATGAAGTCGTTTGGAAACAAAATAAAAGTTAAAATTACTGACTGGAGAATTAAGTAAAACGCAAAATGCGAAGTAAAATCATTAATCGATGGTAACTATCAATTTCGCCTGAAAAAACAGTCTTTTTTCTCCATTTCTCTTTTCTTTCTCTTTTCCCTTCTCTCCCTGTCTTTTCTACACAGACACTTATCAACATATTTAACGAGGCTGTTTTATTTTTGGCATCAAAAGTGTCACGTAAATGATAACGTGATTGGAAAACACATAAATAATCAATGAAAGTGCTAATGATACTATGAAAGCAGATCAATATCATTCGGACCTGAAAATCCGGTGGAACTGTAAAATCACCAAGTTGATATGATCCGGTAGAACTGCAAAAGAATTATGAAAGAGATTTTTACACTGATTTGCCAGCATGATAACATAGTCGACGAAAAGTTTTCGCTTGCTGATATTGCTACTAATATCACTTTTTGCTATCAGCACTTCTACTTGCGCCTATCCATTCTACATCATTGATCATTACAATTATTACTACTTGTTTCGCTTATTAATATAATATTACTTTTATCACCGTTATTTTGTGGTAAATAATTATTAAAATTTCATTATTTTTGAATCCATTCTTTCTGTTAAAACGAGCACTGATAACTAGATGAAAACTAAAAATAAAAAAATTTATTCTCTTGGATAAGGAGAGAATACTAAAATATTTAATTCAACTGTTACAGAAATATTGAAAAATGATGGTATATATAATTAAGCGTTGTTAATTAAATTTTTATGAGAAGGATAAAAAAATTAAATTCGGTCAGGAAAAATACGAGAGCAATCAATCTAATCTAACACGACTCTCTTCAGTTTTCTTTCTATTATAAATATAAATTTTCTTTCTATAATGAACATCCTCAGAAAGTACAAAACTAAATGGCAAAGCTAATATTGAAAAATAAAAAATAAAATGAAAAGTTGCTTGCCTGTTTTGTTTATTATATGTTTAAGTCTTTAGTTCTTTTTTGCAAAAGTTCTCTCTTACTTTTTTTACTCTCTTGCTTTTTTTCTGCAAAGTTTTTTTAATTTCAAATTTTATTTTTTGAAACATAGTTATACTTATATTTAATATTCAATTTTAGAGGAAACAATCACTATCATCTCATGTGAAAATTTTATGATACTAATTATAATCAATAATTGTTGATTGCGAAAAAATTTATCTTCCACAATTTTTTGTAATATGGAAAGAATAAAATGGAATTAAAACGTAAATGCACAGTCAATTTAAAGGTTTTCTCTACGTTTAGTAAAAGAAACGCAAGATATGCATTATGATATACGTTTCAAATTAAAATAAAACGTGAAAATTGAAGCTTAAAAGTTTTTTAATGTGTTACCGATTAAACTATCTATTTGAAAAAATATACAATTTATAGTGAAATTTCAGAATCATAGCAGCTCAAAATTCCTACTAAAGAGATAGTTTAAATAGTCTAAAGTTCACACTCTGTGTATAGCCTAAACTAAAATTTAATTTTTTTTTTCGGAATATATAAAGCAATATTTCAATAAAAAGATTTTGGTTACTCCATAATCTGGTGATTAAATATTAACTTGGTAATTTCGATTTCCAAAAGTTTAAAAACTGATCGACACTGAACTGTCCAGTCTACCTCCACTATATTTATTTAATTATTTTGATTCGTAGTTTTGAAAATACTTGAAATTTAGAAACCACTAGATATTTTTTTACGGTGATATATTTAAACAATACTTAACTAAGTAGCAAATGGTATCTAAAAAAATGATAATTCAAATTAATCAATTAGCTACACTCAAATGATTACAGTTACAGAAAAATATCACAATAAACCGGTGTAAAACAGTGAAAACTTCTGTTGATGTTTTTTGATTTCAACGAAACATTTTCAAACTGGAAAAGATCTTCAAAGAGTTATCAGAATCCTTCACGGATTTAATGTTTGGACATTATTAGGATCTTCATTTTTAGGAATGTAGACGGAAACATACCTTTTCAAGAATGAAGCAATGATCCTACGAAAACAACAATTATTATTTACATAATTCACAAAATCTACTTTCAGGAATGAAATGTTTCAATTGAAACATAAAATATAACTCTTCAATACCCATTAATTTGATAAGAGTAATAATTGTTGCTAGGTAATAAACTTATGAATCTAATGAAGAAATGATTAAGACAAACATATTGATGAGTGCAGCAAAAATTACGATTTCGAATCGCTTATTTGTTCATCCCATCAACAATATGACAACATCATTAAACTTCAAGAATAACTATTATGATTTTTTCACAGCTGAAACTGTGAAAAAATTATCAATGGACGAAAAGAAAGCATGGAATGAATAAACATCACATGAATTCGATAACAGCTAATCAGCCTGATCTCTCTTCAAGAGAGAAAAAAACGCTCTAGATTCAAGTTCAATCCACATGAATTCAATTTTACTTCGGTTAGCTTTATCAAAAACATCTCAGCTTAGCACTGATCATTTTAAACTTCTTTTATAATTGTCACAAATGAATTACTCCATCCCGGTTTAATTTCACTCAACCTAAATTAATCTTAATTTCTACCATACCCCACGCTGGTGTTATAATCGTCAACACATTTCACCGATATGTTAAAATATGCTAAGATTTGCATAAAATTACTGCAATATGGCCTACTACTACAATTACTACAAGGAAAAGATCAGGAACATCAATTCCAAACAAGTGATAAGAATGGGAAATAAGGTAAAGTAAGCTTTTATTTTTCTTGAAAACTTTACTGTTATCATTGGCGAGCTCCACTTTTAACAAAATACTAAGTAATCAATTTATTTTTACTTCCGACTCAAAAGTGGACTTCATTGCATTTTCAATTTGAATGTAAAAAAAAATCCACAATAATCAATTGGTAGTGACATCAGTCGCAGTGCTGAAACAAAGCTACTCGAAAGAGAAAGGGAGAGAGAAAAACAAGAAAGAACAAAACTTTTGATTAGAAAACAAATTTGAAGTGATAAAAAGTTATTTCAACTTCATAAATCAATTAACATCAATTTACAACAGAAAAACAACCGATTAGAGTAGAACGTAAGCCAGCAAACATAAACAATGATATAAAGTACAGAAAAATATTTTTGGCTAACCGACAGATGAACGAAATGGATAATAGCTCCACAATCTTCACTTGAAAAGCAACAAAATAAGTGTAATGTTCGGATAATTTTCATAGCTAGCTTAGCTATTTCATTCTCACCAAAAAAAGAAAAAAAAAACAAACTACCGAATATACAGTGAATGTTTAAAATAAATGGACAGTATAATATTGCATTGTCTACTGATCATCAACAAAGATGCTATTGTACCGAATTCTCGTATTTTGGCAATTCATAAAAATTTACAAAAAAAATTCCACAAATAAAGGCGTGGATTTTGTTCACCTAATCCTGGGTAAAAAGAAACAATAAATCAACCAATAAGACATAAGTATGTAAATAGTTTATTATCACTAATATCAACTTAACTGCAAATAATGTTTTCTATGCCAAGGAAATAAAAAGAATAAGAAATTGATAAAAAATGAACACACAGAATTGTAAATGGTAAAAAAAAGCTTGACCAATTACATTTTTCATTTAAAATAGGCTCTGAAACTGAAGATGGAATTTCGCAATTTCAGTTAATGCAAGATACAAAAAAAAAAATAACAGGAGCGTAGTTATGCTCCCTAAAAGATGGGATAAAATTTCCATATAAATTTAAGCTATTCACGTATCGAGCTCCACAGATAAGAGAACTGCAGGTAGTTTGATGGATTAGTCGTACAAAATCAGTATAACAGCAACAGATCACATGATATATATTCAAGCTAAAATCTTCCCAGTATGAGAGAAATGCATTGTTCCATCGGATAATACAAAAACAATTTTTCTTTCATACAATCAAACACTTTCTATTCTGATTATAACCTGCCATAACCGACCATTTACAGCTACTCATCTATTAGCAAAAAAAAAAGTTTTGCATTCAAAAAAACATCTAAAAACTTGAAAATTTTATCCTTTCCCTGTAGAGATATTTTGTAAAGATCTAGAAATAAAAAGGTCAGATACTCCTAAATAAATAATGATATTTTTCATTTCTTAATAAATTCCGACGGACTATTTAAGCTTTGACACGTTGATGGGGTGGAACCGCTGACAGATGAAGAAGTTGGCGACAAACTCGGTCTATTTCCTACTTGACGTAAATCGTTTGTGGTTGAATCTGGCAATGCACGCATCTGAAAGCTTAAGAAAGTTGTAAACTAACAAAAGGCTGTTTTTGCACATGCAAATAAAAAGGAATAATTTACTCTTTAAAAAAAGAAAGTGAAAAAATAAATTTAACTTCATAGAAAATGAATGCTAACTTATTCTGGAAAGTGTATCAAACTTGCAATATCTCCTAATCTTAACACTTATTGAAATGTTTAATTCAGACAAAAATAATTGCTATTTGCTATTTCAGCTTCTTTTAATGAATAAATATACTTACTGATAACTGTTCATTGCTGGTAGTTGAATCAGCGATGGGCGATGTAGCCGTTGGTGTCTGGGATGTGATTAAAGCA
Organism: Cruorifilaria tuberocauda; assembly: GCA_013365365.1. NCBI lineage: Eukaryota > Metazoa > Nematoda > Chromadorea > Rhabditida > Onchocercidae > Cruorifilaria > Cruorifilaria tuberocauda. The sequence goes on along the minus strand of JABVXU010000196.1, from coordinate 28,731 downwards.
TTTGTTGGAGGTGTTGAAAGTGAAATGACACCAGGTACTGATATACTAAAAAACACCATGTAAAAATTCTGTAAAATTGTTCAACAGCAATATGATGTATTAATAATACTAAAAAATGCCACACTATGTTACTGATTACTTTTTTCAGTAACTGATTCTTCCTCTTTTTTCTTACACCTTTAATAAATTTATCAAATTAATAATTACTTTACATAAAAAAATAAGTTTAGAAACATTGATTTTGCAATAAAGTTTACTTTGAAGCAGATGAATCCGATCGTGCATCTGAAGAACTTTGGAGTGGAAAAGTGCCGTTATGCGGAGAACGACTGTTTTCGTTGAAGTAATTCAAAAACTGATTGGAAACTAAAACCAAATAAGTGGACAGTCGTAAATCTCATGCACACATAATTTTTCCTTACTTTACACTTAGTTTCAATTATTCGCTATGAACAATTTCTAAGATAATAATGAAAACGAAACCTGTCTTACATACCTTCTTTTAACAATGCTTGATCAGCTGAACCGGATGAACCGCTAGAAGCAGTGATCACATTCTGAACAATACTCGAGTATTCTTCATCAGTTAACGGCCCTCTAGATGGAATACGAACACCAGGGACTGGAGTACCAAGAGTTGAGCTTGCAGCAGGCACCGGTGTACTGCGTGGAGTGGTTAAGGGGCTATTCAGAGTAAAAGGTACTGGTGAACCCATAGCTGAGTTGCATGCATTATCAAACAACTGCTGCTGCAAATACTTTTGCTACTTATTAAATCGTTCGCCTTTTCAGAAACTTAAACTTTAAGCTTCGTCTAGTACTGAAAGTGAATAGTGGTGCAGGTTGGCAGTAAATAAAACTGTATAAAGTTGACTGAACTTTTACACAGTAATCTTCCTATTTAGCAATACTCATCCAAAAATCAAAAATCAAAAAGCATCTTTAAATGAGCATTGCTGACTGTGTATTTGTATTTTAAATTTCTAATTATTTCTATTAAATTTCTAATGCTAAATTGAATCTAAAGTCTAAGTTCAATTTAATTTAGCAGAAAACTTTTTCTTTCTTAAAATTGACATCTTTATATATATATATATACTGACAATTTTATATCTATATATATGTCGTTAAAAACTGGATTAAGTAATTTAAAATTCGGTAATTTTTACAAATGAATTACCTGTCGTGATACAATATGACTTATTTTGGCATCGCGAGCAGCAGCTGCTGCAGCATTGCTGTTTGTATCGTCAATGTTAGAGATAAACGACGGACGATGTGCCACAACAGGTCGGGGAGTTACCAGTAGCTATAGATAGAAAAAATTTAAAAAAATGGAATTTAAAAGACTTCAATTATTCAACTATCAGCATATCTGGAAGTTATAAATCCACTTATAAATCTGAAATCGGCTTTCTCCTTTTAAATCTTTGCTAATAGAACAAATTTAAAAATAGAAAGCAGTAATATTCTGTAAACTTTATATAACTTCTCCTTTAAAAAACTAGACACAAATAGTTAATAAAAAGCAAATATTAAGGATACAAGTGAAAATGGACACCTGAGGATTTCCTGGTCTAGTTGTGAATTCACGGATTGGTTGATCCAGTAATGCAACCTTTTTCGCAATCCGTGCTTCCACTTCAGCAGCACTAACAGCATCATGTTCTAATAAGCGCCTTTCGTCTATGATCACCGCTTGCGTGGAAGAACCAGGCGGAGAAATATCCAAACTGATACGCTTCACCGAATTCTGATTTTCAATATTGTGCAACACAGTACTAAAATACATTTCGGACTGTCAAGGAATAACAAAGTATTATAACAAAGTATTAAAAACTAATACCGCCATAAACCGTTGAACGATTTGGGGTTTCACGTTATTTCCTCACCAAGACGTTTACTTAAATATAATTTTAATTAAGTCAAATATAAGATTGATTAAGGATATATTACAGTTAAATTATTATGTAAATGCAAAACAGTTGAATGAGTTTATCACAAGCATTCTAATCTTATATTGAGGTTACACGAATTCGACACAGCATTCATATTTACGGTTAAGATGTCTACATTCTTTTTTGCAAAATTCCGCAATTAATATCTTATTAGAAGAAATAATATATTAAACCATCAAATTCATCAAAGATGAAATTAGAGTGATCTTTAGTAACAATGGACTTTAATAATTCAGAATGTAATTACATAAGATGCTACAAGAATTTGTGGATATGAATGCGCAAAAACACAATCCATATGAATGAAAAAAAAAATTCAAATTTTTTAATAACACACCTAAAGCTGATGACGTCACCGTTTGATGTAGTGAACTTCGTTGGACTTGAATGATGCATGTCAACAACATTTAGACCTGCAGAATCTCGCAACGTCATATCAAAATCACTCTGTGATGCCAAATTTTGTTGATGATGCATATTACGATTGCTTACAACGACACTACCCATTTCTATAGTAGAAGGAGGCAATCGTCCATTAGTTGACGAATTTGGAGAATGATTACGTTTCCTAAAATAACAGCATTTTTATTATAATATAAAATAAATCCTAAAATAACAGTAACTAATTTTATTTACAACTGAAAGATCTTTCATAAAATACTAATAATCGTATGACAAAGAAAATATTGAGATTTCACAGCACTGTGTGATAAATTTGAGGAGTTTGAAATAAAAAAGAAAACAATCACGCCTTGGTTTGGTTATTCAAATTCAAAATCTTATGGTGAAAAGCAAATTTCTCAATGATTATCCGTTATAAGTTTTAGGAAATTCTGCTGCAAATCTACGCAATATTTATATAAATGCTATTGGTACTGTCTCAAAAACATTGAAATATATTAAAAGAATAAATTTTACCTGAATATAACAACCTGTTCTATATCTTGAGCAGTTTCACTGGGGTTTCGTACTTTAACATCGCGAACCAAACGAGTAAATGCAGTCACAGTGCCAATACCTAAAATTAAACAATCAATAAATATCTATGTTCTCTATTATTAATGTTCTAAAATTTTTGTTGATATTATCTGTTTCATTCAGCATGAAACAGAATGAAAAAGCATCTTGCTAAACTAATTGTCAATAATCTTGGAAAGGAAACACGGAAAACAATATCCGCTAAATTTTATAAATGACATAAAAATTTCATTGCGTAATGGAAATAGAATACATTATGTCTGAGGAATTTTTCACAAAAGAACAAGATTTGGGTGAAAATTGATCAGAAATACTTTTTCGGTTGGTTGGCCGCTTCCGCACAAAAGTTGAAAATAAAATATTAAAAAAAAACTTTCATCACCGTTCAAAGAGTTCGTGATCTTAATTCATGATAAACAAGATGCAACATTTTGGAAAAGAAACAGAATAAAAATAAATGCCGCAGTGATCGAGACTTTTGTTAACATATATAAGATATAAAAGGTTAAGGTCTTTGTTAAAAAGCTTTATATTCATACAACAAACAGTATACAATAATTTTTATTGATAGAAAAAAAAACTAACGTTGTGGAGTTACTGTGGAGACAGAGCTGTTCACAAAGTCCCTCTTCTGGCTAGGATGATGTATCTGATAGCTCTCACTTAAGCGATTTGGCTGCCGAGCTGTTGAAGTAGGTATATGTAAACTATCACATGCTGATCTAAAAATTCTACAATTAATTATGAATTTACTGAAAGTATCCGGCTCACTCACATTAAGGAGCGTTTCATCTAAGGTATTCATTGTAAATATTTTTAGTCAATAATATCAATTATATTGAAGCTGATTCATTAATATTAACTGATAAGATACTTTTGATACTCCTCTTCTCATGAAACCTTTTCATATTTTATTTGAAAACCAATTTCCACTTTCAAAAGTAGATAGCAATATTCCAACTGTGCCAAATATTTCTAGAAATATGACTCGCTTTAATTATATCACCATAATAAATGAAAGAATGACGCAGGAGAAACATTATAAAAATTTCCAAAAAGAGAAAAAAAAAACTCACTCGGTCCTTGAGCGCAATCCATTTATATCACGGTGCATTAAAGATGTTTCATTCATACCAGCTGATCCAACATTGTCAATAGTTTCGGTTGCTGTATGATGCCTTTCCTGATGTAGTTCGCGGCTATGCTCTCCAGTGGAAAGATGGGAGACAACTCTTACAGTATTACTTCGACTTCCACTTTCCAATGCATCCTCCCTGACCAAACGCTGCTGTCCATCATTCGATGTTGAAACCGTGAAAGGTGGTCTGCAGGTCTTCATTATCATAGCAAAATGGAAATAGAATACATTTATAAACGAAATCATTTCATGTCATAAAGCACATACTGATCATATGAATAATGTTATTTGCGTACATAAGAATATCACACTTGCATATCTCAAGATACTTTTTTCAAAGATTTCCACACACATACATACACAATCCTAAAAATAATAGAAAAATGAATTGCCTCAATTGGACAAGTCTTGTTCCTTCAACCGCACCCTGCACGACAAGAGTCCTGAAATGACTCGACTTGAATTTCCGTTTGAAATTCCTATCCATTTAAAAATCTAGCTTTACTTTGTAATATCATTTGAGTAAAATGCAAGCCGTTATTAAGCAGCAGAACTATGGTAACATCAAGCACGAAAAAATACCTTCTATTACTTGCTGTGCCATCATCGCTTCGTTTTATCTGAATATATATAGGTTGACCAACAATACGTCCACCAATTAATTGGTGCACCTCTTCGTTAACACTTCCCACACTATCTCGTGAAGCATGTCGACTACGTTTTTCCAATGGTTCGCTGGTCTACAGTTGGAAAATCTTTTATTCTAAACATCGGAAATGACAATAATTCCCATACTTGACCTACATATGTATCCAACTCTTCTACCAATGCATTCTACCAATCTCAATTTACGCTTTCCCAAACTCGCTGTTGAACAATTAAATTACAGATTCATTTCCTCAGATTTTTTGATGATTAAAGTATTTCTTTTTCAGATGCTTTCTATCTGCATCAAATCTAAAATTATATGTATCAAAAAAGCATATGATATGCGCTTGTTTGGTATATAGGCAATTTCAGAACAAAAAAAGTGAAAAGGAAAAATGAAATACGTCATCAGCCAAGAGACTCGGATGCTCAAATTCTGGATGTGTCAAATCCGTATCTAACGCATCAGCAATTGTTACCATCGCTCCCACTTGGGGTGTTCCACCTGATCCATTCAAACTATTACCTCGTATTCCGGTATCTAAATAGAACCGCTGAAATTCACATATTTTGATCAATAAAAAATGACGCACTCAAGAAAGAAACAATTCGGCAAGGCGATTGCTTTTGACTTAATTTTAAGAAACAAATATGGATGACAAGAAATGTAAACAGATCCTATTTACGTTTCTGTTCATGCCATACCGATGTTAAATAACTGATCGATGGCGGTCCTAATATTCGAAGACGATTGTCCTTGAAAAAATCACATTTTTCTGCCCTGATCTTTTACCAAAGGTTTATTTTTCAAGATAAGCTAACGAAAGGGTATAAAAGCATATCTTCTATCCATTCGTTAGATCACTTTGAAAAACAAACATATTTGGAAAAGAAAACTAACTTTCGAACGTAGAACACAATTAAAGCTTCTAACAACCTATCTAAAAAGCAGAAATTTAATTACCAGCGTTTTCAATGACATCATGACCATCAGATATTCGATATTCTGCCACTACAGTTGCAGCAGAAGCAGGAGCGATGCGTCGTCGTGATGATGATGATGACGGCGGGCTGCCAGGCGATTGCCACTCCAAATCATTATACGGTTCTTCTTTTTGTGGGATTATTTCTGCTGGTATACGTGCTTCGCCTTCAACCAGTGTTATTATTGAAGCTGTAAACATCGAGCAATTATTTATTCCTCACTTACAAGTCTACTTTGAAGAGATACGGAAGTAAAAAAGTAATGATAAATGAATCGTGCTTTGCAAATACAGATATGGAAAGAGATTTTAAATGGACATAACAATCCCACTTCTGGGATTACAGATTGTTATGACCATTTAATATGACAATTATAGCCATGCAATTAATATTTTTGAATATCAACTTTGTTTAGCAAAATTTGAAAAATAAAAAGCAATCTAAATTGCTTTTGATTTGAAAAACACATATATGCTTTCTACCTACGGAATGAAGCCTTAAGCGAAATCATAGTTTTAATTCATGCATCTAAAAGAATCATGAAATCATTACAGAAACAGGTTACATTACAATTCAAGGGCCACAAAACTGTAACCTCGTTATGATTAACAGAGCTGATAGTGAAAAAGATAAGCACAAAGTAGAAAAATAAAGCGAGAAAGAACATTTACAAAGATGGTGCCGATATGGAAAACACTTCGAAAGCAAAAAGAGCGACAGATGTGGAAATTAGAGTAGCAACTTGTAAGGATTTTTTTCTGATAATGATTAACAAAGTGATAAATAAAGTCGAAGAAAACAAGTTTTACTTTTCTGCTTTATCTCGAAAGAAAAAAAAAAGCAAAATAAAAGTAATGATAGTTAACTACTGCATTATAATTAGTAAAGTTCTTCAAAAAAAGAAAAAGAGAAAAAAAAAGAGAGAAACAGCGAAAAGGATGAAAAAAGGAAGAACGTACGTCTTGTCAAGGTCTTCAGTTCATAAGCGGTAAACACACCAGTTCCCCAAATACCTTCATGTGCTGCTAATTTGTCAGGATCTGTAAATGGCAGTAACTTAAATTTATGAATTATAAGATGTGATATAACTATATACCAAATTTACAAATCTTCTGGAATTAAAGCTTTTTCGAAAATCAAATAATTGCCACAATACACATATGCTGTAACACTGACTAAAAAAGCTCAATTAATGTAGTTCAATGAAAAACAAAAAAGACGACAAGATAAGAGCGAATGATACCTGATTTCAAAAGGAAGCAAAAAACTCGTCAAATGATATAATTAAATCATTCTTTTTAAAACAAAAACATCAAAACCTTTTTCATCGCTCTCCTCCTCAGCAGCATCCGGATTTGTTGTATGTATAAAATTTGCCAGAAATAAATCTAATTCGCGCACAGCTATACTAATATGATAAGGATTTACACATAGACTTGGAAATGCACATTCTGAACATTTTTCCAAACGTTCGCCATCTGTACTTTCCAAAGGAATCCCCTGAAATCAAAAGTGCTCAATGCCGAATTACTCATTACATTTTGTATCTCAAATGATTTAAAACCTGTAAACGATAAAAACCCAGACTGGCTTGTATAAGGCGAATTATTGGAAATTTTCGAGCTGAAAGTATGGAAATTATCATGTATAAGTTAGTAGTTCGCTATCGAAATAAAGAAAAATACTATTAAAACCGGTTTATTCTTTTCCATACCTTGAATAAAATAACCATCACCAGATCAAGACGCCACACTTTGTCCGCTTGTCGTAGGCAGTCGATTCGCCGCATCTTTCCTTTCTGATCGGGATTTGATAGTATGCATACTGCTGGTCTTTGTCCTGTGACACAAAGAACAAAATCTTCCCGACAATGTGGTTGTATATCTTTCCTTAACTTGCCAAGTAATCGTCCTGCCCATTTCTGCTTAATTTCCACCCGCTCATTCTGCAAATTAAAACTTCGAGGGAAAAAGAATTTTTATTAAGCAAAATGCGAAGTTATTCCAAAACGAATTTAATTTTTGGTCTTATATTTTCTTCCCCAATAATGCGGTAATGTATTTTTTTCAACACTACAAATCACCAAATAGTGGAGCCAAAACTTGATTCATAATGCCGCTTAGCAATTGCTTGAGCTATATCTTATAGTTTCGATCATATTTAATTACCAAAACTCAATACAGCTTTCGAAAACAACTAGAAACTTGCCATTAGTGCATCTTTACAACTTTTCTCTTCGTCAACTGTCATTCGCTTTTCGTTTCTTTTCATATATCTTCTCTTCGCAGCTTGTAAATTAAACCACACGTAACTGAATTCTTTCACATAAGGCAGTAATGCTTCCACAAAAGGATGAAATTCGTCCTAAAATACGTCCCGTTGGCAACATGACATATAAATCTTTCCCAATTTCAACACCCATCGATTTACTTAATATTATTTAACTGCTGCTATTTTTATTTCATTCTTACTTCGCAATGAGTATGAAGATCAGAATTTCGCTCAGAGCAAACGAGAGCAAAAAATAAGCTCGCGACAAGATAGTGTTTTCGAACGCTCAGAATGAAAGTGAGCTAAAAGAAACCATTCTTTACATATTTTCATAAACTTTGAATTAAGCAGACCACATTGCCAGCTGGATATTGACTACTGCATAACGGATAGTCACTGATACTATTTGCCATAACTGATCAGTCTTCCTTGTTGTATGAAGCAATGAACGCATGGCACAACGGTAAAGTTACCGTTTTAAAAATATTTAATGGCTGTTCTTTCTCTTTTCGCTCACCTGCAAATTATATATTCAGTGATTTAGGCGAAAAATCACCAGGCCATATTCACCAATTACGAACTATCAGAAACTTATGTGAAACAAAAAAGAGAAGAAACTAAAACCACATGGAGCTTGAAAAAGAGTTGAAATCTTCTGTTAAATTATACAAATTACAAGAAAATTTTCGTGATTACGCTTGAATTTAATTCACTTTACTACAACTATTCCTGAAAATCAGGATACTCCAAATTAGACTAAAGATGTCAGTCTAATAATTCAGAGAAAGGAAGATTAAATATCTTAATGTCTTTACTTATGATTGTTATAATTAATTTTCACATTAATTAGTAATAAAGAATGAATATAAAGGATTCAGAAAAATAAAAATGATGCAAACAACAATACCACTAAGCTTTTGTTTCCGAGAAAAATAGAAAAAACTTTATAAACCCAAACTCATGACCAATTTTTGCTTGGTTATCAATTAAAAAACAATCATTTCAAAGTCCCAAAAAATTAGAAAAACTTATCACGATACTTAATGGTGCAGCTAAAACAATATTAGTAATCATTTACTTTTACGTACTTTTACGTCAGACCATATACAGTTCAAAATGAAACAAAGGAAAAATATCCTACTAGTTCCACTACAACTCACCTATTCGTTTCACGTAACTCATATTGTCACTCCGACACGTTACGTGTACAACACATAACGAATTCAACGCACATTACAGTTCTCTACACATGCATAAAACACGAGCCGTGGGATTTACAAAAAAGTTGGCAAAGTACCAAACTAACAATGCTTTTTGGCACAGCAATTGTTATAAGCCTTGAAAATCAGAAATTGATGGATACGGTGATTATTAGAATCTGTTCACTAGAACAGCCCTCTATCGGAGAAATTTTTGAAGAAATTAGAAAGTATGTAGAATCAGTGATTTTATTTCAAGTTGAACATTCGGGTAAGAGCTGTTGCATTTGATACTTCTTCCGCACTCAGTTTCGCTTTAAATTTCATTCTTATCCGAGAATCCTTGTTTGATAATTTTTTCTTATTTCTGATAGAAACGATTGATACGTTTTGCAACATCTTTGTAGCTATTATCTTTTTTTATCAATTTTAATAGTTTAGTCATTATAAAATATTAATGTCTCAGAAACTTGTCGAATTCTACTTTGTACTGTATCTCATTTATATTAAATCAGATGATACGTGAGATTTCATAAGTTTTTGCGGTTATATCGATTTAAAAGTTTAGAATTTAAGAGTTAACTGCTGTCATAATCGATCATTGGAAGCATAACTGTTATTAGAAATACCCGACATACATCCATGGCTGCTTACAACGTTTGAAAAAATTTTATTGTGTGCAATGATTCAAAAGAGAGACAGTTAGAACAGGTTGTAAAAGTAAGTTTATTGATTTTGCCCGAAATAGGAATTTTATATAATAAATGGAGCATAAGTCAACCGTTACATTTAATCTCCTCAATCACTGTCTGTTTACACACTGAATATGGATTACTGGATTAGCTGAATTATTTGGATTACTGAATCAGCATATTTGGATTGAACTGCGAGAAGTGGACGGCTAAAAAATGAGCTTCTTTAATTAAGTTTGCAACTAAATTTAATTATAAGCTGTTTATTTGATATGCACTAAATGTTTTGCTTACAAATGGTACAATTGTAATGATGGTATAAGTTGGAATTGGAGTACTGAAATGCATAAATAAATAACAATCAAAATGTGCTAAACAGTAAACAAAGATGGAACAAATTAATTAATACAAATGATATTTTGATTTTGCGACAATTTCAGAATTATACTTATTTCAGTTATATGAAAAAGCGATAAAATAATTTAGAAAGTAATTTCTTCTTGCTGTTTTTAGGAGAAAAACAAGACGGTAATTAAGTTGTTAAATATTTTTCAAGACGATGTGATAAATCTATATAGGAAATATTGATAATTTTCATGTATGAAATAATTCATCTTTTCTGAACATCCATCGAAGATTTTAGATGGTTACTGAGACTTTTCAGTCAAAAAACAAATTTCATATCGTCTCTTAAAAGTTGAAGGACAACTTACTAGCATGTGATACAAAACGTTTATTCACCACATCACGCTCTTATATAATTTTTATTCTTTCTATTATTACGTTCGTGTAAGTTAAAATTGAATTTGATTTTGATAACAGAATATGATTTTAAATTTATAAAAAAACAAGCTTATGTATAAGATCCATTTCCTAAACCTAATATATTCTTTTTGAAAATTTAAGAATGTTGAAAAAGGAATTGTGCGGTTTGATTTCGGAGAAATAGCCTTTAACATTTTTTTCTTATCTCTTTCCCTTAAGGGAAATTCGTTGCTGTTCGTGTCAGAAACGCTCTTTCAATCTAATGAAAAATTTGTACGCAGGTTGAACGGTAAAAGTTTGCGCAGGTGACTTAAAGGAGATATGCAAATTCAAATCATGATAATTCCCCCGACATTATAAATTTGTTGTGCAAAAACAAGACTTTCTAATTCTAAATAACTGCTATATTTGTAAGTTAATTTTTATTTCGTTTCCTTTTATATTCTTTTATCATTCATCTCTCAATCTTATCATTATCCATTTTATTTTTCTTAATGGTTCATTTTCTTCTTTTACTCATGCCTAATAAGTAAAATAAGTCGTGTATCTAATAGAGGAAAAACGAAACGTGCTGACCCGGACTTTAAAATGCTGATGTAAAATCTGCTTTAAACTAAAACTTTAGAAGATACATAATAAGAATACATCATACTAATCGTGTTAATGGTATTCAGGTTGTTAAATTTTGTCATCATTTATATGTTAACATTTGATCAGCATATCATCTTTTTTTCAGGTCCATAAGACTAGTTGAATACTGGTAATTAATAGAAAGATGATTGAATCAAAGTCAAGAGGTCGTAAGGCAAAAGTGAATATTAATGAAGTTCTTCGAATTGGTTCAGTAATGGAACGGACTAATATGCAGCAGCGGATTAGAGTATGTTATATTATCGTTATTATTTACGATTTGAGAAGGGACGAATTCCGGACATTTCATTACCAATTTTTGCAAATTTAAAACATAAACGATTTATTAAGTTTAATCATTTTATTTCGACGACGCAATTCCAAAATATTTTTCTCTATGATTATAATTGTAAAAAGTTTCTGGAATTTTTTCATCAATACTTCTAGATATAAAATCAATTATGATTTAAATTGCTGATTATATATTAAGATTTCCGAATGTAATCTAAGAAAATAAGTCTTTTTTCAGGAAGCATTCGATTGGTTAGCAGAAAATCGTGATCAGATGGACAATAATCCAAAAAATTTCGCAAATCATTTAATTGTTGCAGTTGGAGAATTGACAATGAGCAGGGAATTGATAAAAAATGTATGCAAATTTATCAAATTCAAATTCTTAACAGCAGTAAGGCCAAACTGTTTGCTGCATATTAAGATCATGTTCGTACAACAAAAATTAACTCCGAACTTATCGTAATGCCTCTCAAATACTTACTTAATTATAAATTATTATAATCCACGCATTATTCATTCAGTATTTCATCGTTCCAATTCTTGAACATTAAAATTAACGCTTTGATTTTTAGAAGAATCAATTTAGGTCATGGATAAATTGATAAAAGACGGAATTGTCACACCAAATGAGTATAACAAAAATTTTCGACGTTTTCAAGGTTCTTCTAGCGAACAATTACCGACAGTGGCGCTTATTTCTCATTTACTTAAAGAAAATTGCGCATATTTTCAATCTGGTGCAATATAATAGTCTTACTTATGAAATTAAAGTATTAGCACAACTATACTGTATTATCAAGTCAGATTCCATGACTACAATGAATTACCCTCAAAATATATTCTTTAGATCACTTAAATCTATTATTATTTGATGCGGCTGTTGCATTTATTCTGTTGTATATTAGCATAAATAATTAGTTTTTACTATTTTTTTCCTTTAGCATTTTTTAAATTGATAAATTTTGTGAATTGTTATGCCAAGCTATCGAGTGAAGATTTTCAAATAATTTCTCAGTCATATTAACATTGATTTTCATTTTGAATTTATTTAACATTTCTTATGTACGTACCTTTAGAAGTTTTAGAATTAAGTCAGCTTTTTGTATTTCATTTTCTTCTATTAGATTATATCATTAAGAATTGATTATTTTATTTAGAAAAAAGAAGAATTGATTATTTTATTTTAAAAAAAGCAATATGAATCGTAATTAGTGTTCCACTATCATTTTGATATTACAAGTTAAAAAAATTAACTCTCATAAATGACGTAAAAATTATTTTGAACTAAAAAGAAGGGAAAAAATGTAATGAAGGAGCGAAAAAATGAGTTGTTATTGAGCGAAAGGTTATTGACATCATTTCTTTCTTTTCTCCGTTGTCACTTCAGATTTCATCCATTCGGAATGGTCAAAGTTATTTCTCCTCCTATTCTTTTTCAATTTATTTGTTTCATTTTTCTTTTGAAATCATTTGAAATAACACAAAGGAAATTAAGAAGGAAATGTAATTTAACATAACGTTCTATTTTTTACGTATTTATAATTTTTTGATTAATATTTAACAATCACTGTAATTTCCTTCAAGATGTCCGTAGTATCGTGAATTTTGAGAAGTAAGCGAAGGCACTTTATTTTGTTGCAATTTTGATTTTGGGACTTTTCGAATAAGTTTCGAATCAGTGGAACCGTTGATCCAAAAATGGACCAAAATGAATTCATTGACGAATTAATCAATTTTACCAAAGCAAAAAAAAGAAAGACATTTTTTGTACTTTTAAATCGTTGTATAACAAATGAAAACTGAAATGAAATGAGTTACAAATAAGATGAAATTGCAAATAAAAAAATAAATATCAGATAATGCGGCGATGAATTAGAGCCATTTTATTGAAATTAAAAAAGGCCAGTTTATCACTGCTGCAAACAAAATTTTATCAATTGCCTATTGTTATTGAATTGAAATTTGGAATTTGTTAAATTTCATAATTGTTAGTTTACTCAAACATTCATTCTCCTATTGCCGATGAATATATTGGCAACTCGGAAAGCGGCGGTATTAGCAACAGCTTGTTCAGCAATTTGCATCGTAAGTGTTGCGGTATTGCTACCGATGATGCATTTCCATAGTCAGGAAGTGATATCAACGATGCTTTCGCAGGTTGAATTATGCAAGGTGTGTACTACTGAATCTACACAATCACTGTTTGTTTAATTAAACAATTAGGCTGAAATTTCATGTGAAAAAAAATCGGAGAAGCTTTTTAGTATCTTTTTTGAAAGTTAGCATAAAATATTATATTATCATATTTTTGAGAGTTAGCAAAACTCAATCATCAAATATGACAAAGTGCTTTGTTGGAAATCGAAAAATATGCAAATATGTTGGGCAAACAACGGTGAGAGTGAATGAAGATAGAAACAAAAAATAAACTCATCATAATTAAAATGGAAACTAATGAAAAGGGAATCAAATAAAGAAAGAAAACATAAAAGATAACAATAAAATAATTGTGATATTAGTTGGTATAATAGTGATAATGGTTCGATGGTGGTGAGTAAAATTAAAACATTTCATCGAACGTTTTTTGCTTTTCATTTTAGCAAAGAATTACAATTGGAGATGGTTTGCTGTATTATTGAATTGCTGATAAAGAAGAAACTTTTAAATAGTATTATTTCATTCTTTTTCATGAGTTTTTTATTTTTTTCTTGCTAATTCACTATGCCAATTCTTTTTTTCAAAATAATTTAAGGCACAATCAGGAGATATTTGGAAGCAAATAGCTTTGGTTGGAAATAAAGTTCGGAAATCTCGTTCTGACAAATACATCCTACCGTTTATTGGTAGTTTCCCAAGTGATGCATGCTGTGCTTGTTCACAAGGATCGCCTGGAGCACGAGGACCACCCGGAAAAAATGGCATACCGGGTTGTTATCAATTATATTTGAAATGCATTATCATTTCAAAATCTTTGAGCATATATTGAATTACTAAAATATTGCATAAAGCTTAACAATGATGTTTTTTCATATTTTCAAATATTTTCGTCTAGCTAATTTGGACTGAGAGGATAAAATTAAATTCTACTCTATACAGCATTTAAATAATTATTAAACTGACAGGGAAACCAGGTGAACCAGGTAAAGATGGCACCAATGGGCGCAACGGCGTATATCTTCCTGCACCGCCACCGGGTACCAATAGTTGTCAAAAAGTGAGTTCTGCATGATTCATTAAGTAAATTCAACATTAATTTCTAATTGCAAATATACAGTACCATATTATGGTAGAATAAACTGAAATAATTTAAAGCCATGTTGTTTTGAGAAATTCGGAATTGACTATAAACAATTAAAATTCCAGTGTCCACCAGGTCCACCTGGACCACCTGGTTTCCCTGGACCAAAGGGAGAACGTGGTAAACAGGGACCGCCTGGCAAGGCAGGAAAAACTGGAGAACCAAATCGATCTGGACCACCAGGACCACCAGGACTTCGCGGAGAACCAGGACCTCCTGGACCAAAAGGACCACAAGGTGATCATGGTAGAGTATTGAATGGAGCGCCACCCGGCCCACCAGGTCCACCTGGAAGCATCGGTCCACGCGGTGTTCCTGGTAGTAAAGGTAACAATAAAAATTCAAAAATTCACTTCATTCTAAGTATCTGCATAAATGGGCCTTCTCTTTCCTCACCAACGTATTGTAGTTAACAATTTTGGTTTTCTCCATGCAAAGGCAAATTTGTAGGACATGACGGAAAAGCCGGTCAGCCTGGAAATCAAGGTGTACGAGGTTCAGTAGGAGAAAGAGGAACTCCAGGCGATCCTGGACTACCAGGTCCACCAGGACTGCCAGGTGAACCCGGATTATCTGGTAGCTGTTCTCATTGTCCAGGTTTGCTTTCATCCATCCATTCCAATTGCAACTTCCATGTTCTGATACTGGTAGTAAATTCTGTTTTTAGAGGAATGACTGCATTTTAAGCTTCAAACTTTTCTTTCATTGCAGGAGTGATTCCATCACGCAGTCCGGCTGTCTCTCCTGAAGCACATACACGAAAACCGTCAACATCATTGACGAAATCGAATATTCCGTCTACGGAAATGGTACATGCCGATAGAAATCCTTATTCTAATTCGCTTCCTGAACAAAATGACAGGGAATATTTCTGGATTTTGAAATAATTCATCAGTTGCCTTATTCTATACTTTTTTAAACAAGTTTTAAGGTGATTAATATTGCAAGCAGAACTTCTTGCACTATTTATTAGTCACGCATTCCTTCCATTCCCATTTTCAATTTTACTATTTATTATTTTTCAAATTAAATTTCAATTTTAATTACAATGCTTTGTATTTTTCAGTCAAATGCATGAAGTCATAAGAATTTCAATTAAGGATGCATTTTATTAATATAAGAATTGAATTAATAATTGTTCTTGGACGATATTATTTACAGATAATCATATTTCATATGATATTTTGATCATTTCCCAAAGAAACTAGAACTTGTACATCGTCCCCCGTAACACATCATTCCCGGTGGACATGAGCTATGTGAGCATCCTGTAAATTCTCTTTTGATTGAAGTTTTCGATTTCATTGTATTTAGCTATGGTCGTTGAAAAAATTAAAATTATTGTGAATTATCGGGATGTAAAATAATCGATTAGAGGAGAGGAGAAACTTAAAATTCCAAAATTTATTATTGTGAAATTCTTGTGAAATCGGACAATTTAATAATAGCTGTAACAAAACTTATGCATTAATCAGTTCCGTCTATGTAGTTAAATTAAAAAATAATACCAAAGAGCATTTTAATATAATACTTTAAAATATATTTCAAGTTCCTATTATTCGATAAAGAATAAACATTCGTAAAAAGGTATGGAATATTTTAATAAGTGATGATGAAAAGGTTCTAAAAGATCATTTTTATTGTATTTGTACTATCTGAAATAAAACTGATTTGTTGTGAAAAATTCTTAATGTCTTAATAATTCTACTTGTTGGGGAGAACTTTTCCGGTTTGTATAAAGGAAATAGTGTAAACGTTGAAATGAGTATTTTATACTAACTTCCGGTTGTTTTACTCGGATCTCTTCAAATGAAATCAAGTTTCATAGAAATATTACGAATTAATGGACAGTTGGCAGGTAAAGTTGGTTTTCCTTGTAGCCAAGTTGTTGTAATGCTATTACTAATTTAAGAAAGGTTAAGTAAAAGATTATATTGAAGTTACCAAAAGTTGACGTTAGAGCATTTTGAGAACAAAATCCATTAACGCAATAATAACCTACTGGACAAGGTGCGCCAGTTGAACAAGCTGAAATTCAGAAAAAAGAAAACTTACACTACATTAAGTTTTAATAAGTGATGATGAACAGGTCCTAAGAGATCAAGTAAGAATTATTTTGATTTTGATTTTGTTTTTATTAATATTTGTTTGTTGTTAAAAATGTCTGATACAATCCTATCATTACTGCTGCTCCTTTTTTCCGCTTGCTTGAAAATTGTGTTAGAAATCAGTTATTAATTATGAAATTTGAAATTCATTATAGTAAAACTCAATTTTCTTCAGACTACATTGAAGAAACTAGCTTTTTATATTTAATATTTAGTGCGAACTAATATTACATACATATAAGCAACAGCTGATTTTGATTTCCAATTTGAGCGATATTGCTCGGTAAGCAGAAATCATTGACACATATTTGACCACTCGGACATTGTTCCGTTGAAGTGCATGACTGTGTTCCTAAAATGCTTTAATCTTTACTATCAGCAAAAATTTAAGATTTCTTTGTGACAAATAATTTAAATTTATTGATTTACACGGTAAATATTAAAATAATAAAGTGATAAATGACTATAATGATGCAATTTGAAAATATCTCATCTGTCTAATCAATTACTATTATACGTGCAATTATTAGAGGATTTATGCAAAAATAATTTCAAGTTTTGAATTTTTAATTATGAAATATGATATTACCAGAGTTATACGCTGTTGTTCCATAAAAACATCCACCACGCAAACACGTTTGACCACCGTAACAGCTAACTTTCGTTGGGCATACTGCAACCGATTTCATTCATACAATTAATATTATTGCACAACCATAGCGATATTTGCTGCATTTAAGACCGGAATTTATCATAACACTTGCAATTTAAAAATTGAAAATGTCACTTCAATGATACAAAATTTCTATTTCTGAAAATACTGAATGGCATGGGTGCATATTACTTTATGCTTTATTAAGGTATCAATGAATCTAAGAAATGTAGCGACGATTGATAGCAATGATAAAATTAAAAAGACTTATTTATTATATTATTTTATTATTGATGACAATGATAAAATAATACACTGAATGAAAAGCAATCTATAATTCTAAAAATCCTAAAATTAGCAAAAAAAGTCGTCTTAAAATTAGAATTTATCATCCATATTTTTGAATTTTGAGAACAAATTCATTTTCAAAAATTTCATTAATTTACACAATAATCAATGTTTCGATTAAACAATCAGCATTAATTATGCTTAATTTTAAGCAAAGTAATTAGGAAACAAACTTCGTCCGCTCACAGTAGGTAGAAATCCCGACCGACCGGTAAACCACGGGTTCGTGGTTAACGATGGATTCAAATATCCAGAGTAAATATTCTGACCGATTGGAAAAGGATTGAAATTGTTTGGAATTGTAATTGTGGTAGTAAGAAGAGGTGTGTTACTCCAACATACTCCTTAACGTATATTTGTATAAAATTACGACTCATTAACATTAACACTATGATATCAATGCTTTGGCAAATGCACACTAATATTAATGATTTATAATTGACTTATTAATTTACATATTAATAAAAATAATATTGACATTAGCATATTAGCACAGCAATATATAATTATTCTTTAAATTTAGAGTATGAAGAGCTTAGTTCATTCGATTACAGTCACTTACATTCATTTTATATTTTCATAAATGTTAGATAAATTTTTATTTTACTAAGTTTTTTTATTTCAAATTTTAAAATACTCTCAATCTTCAATTTTTTAATTGTTACGCTAATTTTCCTTTCAAGTAATTTTAGAAGCTCCAAGTTCTGAAGTTTAGCAAACAAAAAAGTTTTTAGAAGGAAGCAAAATAAGAAATAAATCGTTACGTGCCGTTTAAGCATTGTTGGCCGTATGGACAGGACATATAGCGACATATATCCATTCCGTATCCGGTAAGCAAAGGTAACGGTAAATTATTTTCATTTACCGCTTGAGAACAACCAGAACTGCAGAAGAGCACATATCGAAGGAGAATACTTTTTAATATTAATTGTTATGCTATTAAATATTTTTAATATTAATTGTTATGCTAATTTCTATTCATTAGCAGTAATATATGCTAAATACTTTTTGGGAAAGAAAACACAACAAGTGTGTTTATCAAATGAATAGAAAAAATTCAGTACAATCTACTCAGAAAAAAAAATTATAAATTTGTCGGAGTCGGATCAAAAATATAAAATTCTGGTTTTTAATTCCGAATGAGATAATGTTGATGTAACCTTCAGCAATATCATTCACTATTTATTCTCAATCTCTTTTTACTGTTATAACTCATTAATATGCCGAAATTATCTCTTAGAAGGAGAATTATTCTAATTGATTATTTCTATTTGCTAACGAGTTTTCACATTTCTATAAATTATTTTCAAATTTTAGTTCTCAAGCATTTCACGTTCTTGAAACTCATCTTTCAGCAAGAGGAATGGAAATATTCAAATCGATTTATGCTATTTACAGAAAATTATTTCGTTAATTTCAAATAATCGATGTTTCACTAATTCAATAAGCAATACTTACGATATACTTTACTAAACATATTTTCAGTTATATGTGAACTTTTTACGGAAACTTCCAGTGGAATAATTTTTGTCAACGATAAAAATGAAAAACAATTGGAAAAAGAACTTTTTTTTATTAAACTTTTTTCTTTGAATGTTTTTCAAAAACGAATTCTGAATTTCTAAAACTATTTTTTATTGAAAATTCTTAAATGATTGTAAGGAAATTTGAAAATAGGCTGATGCAATTAGCATGAAAAAAAACCAGTGATAATTGCCAATTGATATTAATTAAATTATTAAAATATAATAACAACATTAGCGATTATTAATGATATTACAATAAAGCACTTCATTGATATCTTCAAAAGTTATTTGTAAAGAATTTGTAAAAAATAAAGGCTAATTGTTTGTTTTTTTAGCTTAGAAATTTTTACCTTAAAAAAGTAAAGAGAAAGACGAAAAGCGGAAGTAGCATGTCGACAAAAGTGACGCAGGCGATTACAACGAGCATTACATGGAGTGATGGATAGATCTAGTACAGGTAATTATCCGAGCAAACAGGTGAGAACGACTGTGATTATGAACTAGTAGTAATCATACTTTTCTCATCTAATTATAGTGATTGTCAGCTTTTATCCATTGTTGTGCTGACAAATATTTTGGCAGATTTCGAAATGTGTGAATTGAAAATTTAATTTTAAAAGAATCTAAAAAATGATATCAAAGAGACTATCAACTTTCATATGTTATTTTGTTATTTTAACGAATACTTTGGCAAATATTTAAAAATACATAAATTAAAAGTTTCAAAAGCGAAGAAAATAATGAAAATGTCAAAGTGAATGGCAAATTCCATTCATTTTTACATTACCCGAGAAGAAACACGAAGTGAAATCAAACTTTGTTGTATATTGTTTGAAACAGGTAATTGTATATTAGAGCTGAGCGACACTTATAAAGAAATTAATAATGAATATTTCAAAGTCGATAATAATATTCACTTAATGCTACTGCTTTTTTTAATTGGAAAACTTCAAAAATGCGCTAGAATACATTTATCATTGAAAGGAATGCTTGTAAAAAATTACTAGAAAATTATAAAAACTTTTGAGCAAAAATAAAGAAAGAAAAATAAGTTGTGGAACCTTTACCGAAATATATTTTGAAATAAAAATTGAATAATCGTATCTAAGAAATGCAGCATAGCTGTATTATAATTTCTTTTTATCATTCATATTTATAAGTATGAATGTCAGGAAATAACCTACCATATTATTTAATAAAAGTTTTGTATAAATTAACCCAATATTTGGCCTATTCGATATTGAATTAAAATATAATATCGTGTTATTACTAAATTTATTTGATAAGTTTTTATTTACAATTAAATTTCACATTTAACTTTACAATAAAGAATAAAGCTTTTGCATGCAAACAAAACAGTCGTAAGTATAAGATAGCCCTCTTAGCATGTCACTAATTTAAAATCTAACTAATGAAACAATGTGACTTATATGTAAACAGCCATAAATCTTAATCCCTGCTGTTTAATAAAGTTAAAAAAAGATGAATAGTTAACATAACAATTAATATAATAATAATAATAATAATAATAATAATAATAATAATAATAATAATAATAATAATAATAATAATAATAATAAATAAAAATATTGGATTTACAAATATACAGAAAGTATGTGTGCAAAAAAGAATGGTAAATAAAAGTTTTATTCCTTATTAAAATCAATTGCTCAATGGAAATTAAATTTTAATAAAAGCAATGCCTCCTTACAAGTAATATTTTGACGAGAAAATTGCTACTATCTAATGCAAACATATAATGAATAATGGTATTTTGTTAAACAGTCCTTTTTCTGGCTAAATTTGATTAAAGTTTTACTACTTGAAATAATCGGAAAAATAAATAAAATAAAAATGATTCGTGTCGATTAGTTAACTGTGGTAGTATTATGTGTTGGACATGAAGGATGGTATTCCGTGTTGTGATTTGACGTGATTGCCGTTTTTAGATTCCTTAACTCAATTACTAAACTTCGATTCCATTGTTCCAAATCCTTTAACTGAAATTTGGTATGTAATACATTGATGGAAACTTTTCAAAATAGCGATCGTACAAATATGATTATCACCTAATTAGCATGAAGGTATATATGAACATATAAGTATAAATTTTATATTTTACTCGATACCAGATATTGACCATTGCTAAATTTTCTTGATGATTCTTGCCACTTTATCAATTAATTTAATTAGCACTTAATTTTCCATAAACATTCAATTTATTCTTTGGTCATTTACAGCAATGAAATTTTTGCATCGTTTTTCTTTTTTTAAATTCAAGCAAAACGAAGCTGATCATAGCATTTGAAATCTTATGGATGAATAGAACATTGATCAAAAATTAAAGTTCATTTAAAAAGTTCAAGTAAACCTTCAATTTCAGTGCTGAATTTTCAGCGCGGTAATACTGAATTCTCTTTTCAAGCGCATTCATGTATTCTTTCCGTTTCCGACGACTTTCCTGTGCAGACAACTGAAAATTACCGCAATTTTACTAAAATTGATAAAAAATTAAATTTTAAAGTTAAAAAGGAATGGTAACGGACGAATAAATTAATGGACAAATGAAGAGGTCTGACGTAATGTGTTTCATTTAATAAAGCAAATAACGGATGGATGGAATGCTTGAGAAAAACAGAAAATTTCTAATTTAGCAGTTTATCAGAATGGAAAAAACATTAAAGAATAAATACTAAGAAAAAAGAAACTTTGCAAAAAGTTTTAAGAAAAAGTTTAATATTTGCAAAATAATAAATTATTATCTAATCTTATTTTTAATTTTCCGTCTGATAACTTTTAATGCTTCCTCCTCGGATTTCGTTAATGGTAACATAGTGGGCAATTTATAGCCCTCCTGAAGTAAAGCCCGTTTTTCTTCAGATGACAGATATAGAAATCCGTGACCTTTCGGATCCTGAATAAAAGTAACAAATTAAAATGGAAAATTCAGTTTCATAGTGTAAACTTTTCTGAATTGAAAATTTTTGTTTATCAGATTTGAGTTTGCTAAATTTAAAAATTAAAATTTTGAAAAGAATATCGTAATTTGGAATAAAATTAAAATTCATCTTAGATGAATTATTTAAATTATTCATTTGCCTTTTCTTAAGTGATATATAAGCAATTCTAAAATTAAGCTTTAATTATGCCGAATAAAATTCGCTTACTTGTCTGAAGTTTATTTTTCTTTCTTTCAGTAAAGAGAAAAAGTATCAGTACTTAGCATTTATTTTATTTGTTAAATAAAAGTATGATTTTTCCTTACAAGTAGAAACACAAATAATCATTGTTACAATGACCTGCTCGGTGATAAGTTTTTGCTTGACAGCCATTTCATGCATTTTTTGCCGTGTCTTAGCGTATGCCTTCAGTTCAACATGAAATTCTTCTTCTTCCAGAAATGATTGTCCAGTTGTTGTGGACGATGGACGAAATGTTTCTGAATTAAAATGGTTCTGTAATAAATTATGAAAACATTCCAGCATTATTCAGTTATCTGTTGACTTTATGACCTTTTCATGGCTTTCTGATTCGTAACAAAAGTGTTTTCAGTGTTAATGGGAATGCTATTTTCTTCGAAATTCAAATATAAGAATCAAAATTAATTATGTTGAACTTATATCAATATATAATGATTGTCGTATCATTGGATTTCTGAAATTTCATAAAAATTGATCTTATAGTATCATATATATAACTGTGTGATCATTAAGGTGTTTGTCAACTTAAAGTTTGCTTTACAAAATGATTTGTAAAACGGTAAATCGTGTAGTTCAATAAAAAAAGATAGAAGATAAAAAGCAATTGTTGTATAGATAAACTTTCAATTAAAAATATCAAATTTTATCAAAATTTTTCTTCCAATTCTTTCCAATGTGAAATTTATGAATGCTTCGAAATTACATACTTTTGCGAATTATGTTAGATTTATCGAATTTTGAGGAAAAAATGAATGAAATAAAAGTTAACGATCAGAATTTCGAAAAGTTTTCTCTTTGTGTTTAGGTAGGTAATGATAGATTTATGTCGTCAACTCATTTATTATTAACGAGAATAGAGTTGAAAAAAAAATTTCATTTCTTAAAACTTTAATGATTTTTGCCACAGCGTCTCAACTGTTTCCATAAGTGTGAAGTGAAAAGAGATCAAATAAATTAAGAAAGGCGAAATTAAATTTTACACGTTTTTGTAGAGAGTAAGAATGAGATCACTTCAAAGTTAAATTTATGAAAAGTGCGTCACAGAAGAAAGCAACGACAGAGAAATGTTCTTTTATTTGTATTTGAAATTGTTTGAGGTAAAATTAAAAGAGAAAAATTGATCCGATTTTTCATCGCTTGGAGATAAAAATTAAATTTTTCGAAGATTGAAACAATTTGAGAAATATTAAATGCTTAGTGAGCAAACAATAGGAAATAATTCTTCCAGCGAAAACAGGAAAGCAAAGTTTTCCAAAGAATGGAAATTCTGTTTGCGCAAACAATGAGCTGAATTATATTTTATTATTACATAATAGAGAATTAAATTTCATCAAATTTCAAGTTAAAAAAAAGGAAATCTTACCGTTACTTTCAGTTTTAGAAGATGACGAAGAGTTTGATCTATTTAAAGAGAGCGTTTCCGATACTAAAATTCAAATTTTTTATTTTTAAATTGAAATGATGTAAATATAAATTTAGGATTCGAAAAGAATGGAATAGCTAGTTTTTGAAAGCATTTGAAAGATTGCAAATAGGTACTATTCAAACTTTCTCGCGGTGGTTAATGAGGGCAGGGAGAAATGGTAAAAGAGAAAAAGTGAGAAGTACGGAAGAAGAAAATCTAATACTGGAGAACTGCTCCGCGATAAAATGCTCAAATTATTCAAAAGCAACAAATTTCTTAACTTGGCAAAAAATTCTTCAAGAATGTTTTTTAATGGCAGAAATGATATGCAAAAAAATTCTTAGCAGAAGTTTTTTTTTCTTCCACATATAGTGAAAAGTAAGGCTAGCATGAATTCAGCCCTACTAATGAAAGAGGAAAGCAGAATTGAGAAGGTTTTGAAAGAAACTAAAGGCAAGAAAAAGCGTATGAGTCACGTGAAAATTACGTGTACACATATATCGTCAAAAAATTATCTGATGATTTGTGGAACATACCATTTGGATAATTGCTGTTTAGTGGGATTTTTACATCAAAAAGGTTGGAAGCCAAATTCAATTGCTCTTCCAGTGGCATATGAATGGCATCCAGGCTCATCATATCGTTATCACTGATGATATCTGCATATTCAGTGGTTGTTTCAGTCTTGCTCGACTGAAGCAAGCAGTGGGCGTCCTGACAAGCACTGCCACCTTTATTATAACAGTCAGCGTAGTATTGCAGGTCTGATGATTGAAATGATGAAACGAGACAGTCATCCTTGATGAAATCACTTCTGTCAGTCTGGCACCAATCTTCCTCGTCCATTGGATCCATGACAATTCCTGCAAAATGTTTGCTTCTAGCTAGACAAATACAAACTGTCATTGATGTATAACTTTGTAAACACAAATGATTAAATATAAATTCTGTAAATTTTGATTGGATTACTTTCAATGTAAGGAACGATCGTAACTTTTTAGCCTAATTATTATATCAACGAATTAATAATTAAATTCAAATTATCAGATAGGCTCGGTAAAACCTATAAAATTTGGATGTTGAACAGTTTAAATAGTAATGTAACAAAAATTTGCAGTATCTGCTTCATTACTATTCTGCAAGATTTAACCGTCGGATTATCTTCTGATATCAACTGGCGGTATTAGAAGATGAGGTGATATATGCATGAAGATTGAAAGATTGGGAAGATTTGTTACCCCCGACAATGATTGATATGACGTAAGTACATTAAGTTAGTTTGGATGAACAAATTTGAGAAGAATCTTTTGGTGGTTTTTATGCATTCATCAAAATTTCAACTAATTTATTCCCTTTTCTCTTTTTCTTTGAGTCGGAAGATTGAAATGAGACGTTCGTTTGGCATTTCAGTAGATTGTTTTACCTATAGAAATAGATTGTCGCCCGCTTATTTCTTGTATTATATAAAAATGGTTGAATAATCATTGTATTCTTCAAACATTGTTGTATGTTCTCGGTCGAATGATAGCAAATGCTTTAAATGTTTTTTGATGTATGCCATTATTGATAATTTCTATCAATAATTTCCTGTTTATCACTAGCTAGTTTGATCTCTCAGATGACTAAGTGATTCTTCTTCACGATCAGTTTCATATACAAAATAGCTGTGACTCTTTTTTCACTATCATTAATTTCGTCTGGAAAATGACTAATTCTTTAGTTCACTATCAACAGTACTCATCGAGCACCATCCAACTAGATGGAATATATTCAAACTACTCAATTACTACTTAGAAACAAAGTAATCTTATAATCAATAATCCTACCTTAAGTTTTTCTCACGGGTCAACGAGTAAAGAACGATCAGCGATTACTCTTACTTCGATAAATCCTGAAAATTGTCTTATAACATCAAAATTCAAACATTCACTACTATCCAATTGTGTCACAATCCCTCAAAAAGAATCTCATAAAAAAATTACAGCAATCCATATTGTAAATAATCCAGTATGATTTCAATTCATTTAAGTAATTGTCTAAAAACAAGAAATTTATTAAATTTGAATTTCAAATAAAAATCAGCATTGTCATTGCACATTGAGGTATTTTAGGGAAATTATTTTAAAAAGTGGTAGAAGAGAAAGAAAATTCAAAGTTTTTTTCTTATTGGAACACTTATTTTCTTTATTTATAGAAGAAGAAATATTTATTTATTTGCTTGTTTAATGTAACAAATTATAGAAAGACAATTATTAGGAAGATCGATTTTTATATTTTGAAAATACGCAAATTAAAACATGTACATCGATATAATTTATATTAACCTAGCTTTGCTGAACAAAATTATAAAACAAAAATTACACCAAAATTCAAATATTGAAAATTTTATTTTTTCGTTTTCTTTTATTATAAATAATAGTTGTACAATACAAAAGGAAAAGAGGAAAAAGCTTTGGTTACTTTGTTAAATTGTCGCATACATAAATAAAACATTATCGATATAAGCATTTTGCACTATAAATTTATTTATTTATGCATATTTTGCAGCCATTTTCATTTGATGTAAGCAATTATTGTCTTAAAAAGAGGAAAAATTGAGCCAAAAAGGAAACTTTCACTACTTTTATCCAAACCAATACGTATGCATGAATTTATAGATTATGAAAAGTTGAGAGTAAGTTGAGACTGAAACAAAAGAGAAAAAAACATGCTTGATAATAGTTGTAAAATAAGAAACTTAATAATTCCACTAATGATAACTTCACTCGAAGTTCACGTAAAATTGAATTTGAAATTAATGGAAAAGCTAGGTACAGTATTAGTTGATGATAACCAAGTTTAAATAATATTTTCCTTGAATTCAGCCTTATTTCTCGTTTACTTACTATTAATGCCATTCACATAAAAATGAAATATCAGGAAAACTTAATAAAAAATTATTACTGCTTTATTGTTATTTATCACATTCATTGCTGACGTATCATATCATATTATTTAAATATTATTTATATCACTTGTTTAATTAGTAGAATTTCAAAAGTTTTTTAGAGTTATTATAATATTTGAAAAATTCTTGGATTTATAAAGTTTGAATGCATTACCTTTTTTATTGCAAAATTTGAATAAATGGAAATTTTGACCTTTTTCAACAAATACCATATAGAAGTAAAATGAACTATCCTCTTCTTATAAGATATTTGAAATCAAGATTATGATGATTTCGTCGAAAAGTTAATATTTCATGTGTAGTGTATCTATTGTTGCCAATGTACTACTAATTAAGATTCCAATTTCAAATAAGACATAAAATCAAGCGAATAAAAATTAGAAATGCAATGAATGAAAAAGAAGTAAATTGAACAGTTTTGTATACCATTAAGAAACTGTTACTTTCATTAAATACAATGTCATAACCGTAAAAGAGAAATGTCGTTCCTTTTTAATTAATATTCCAATATACAAAACCAACAATTTTGATAAGAAATAAATTTCGTTGAAAAATTGCAATGCAAAAAATTTGACGATAGTCTCTGTATAATAGTAAATCAGCGGAATAAATGAATATTATAAATGTTGAGAAACAATGGGAAAATGACCCATAAGTTAGAAAATGTTGATAGTCGATGACTGGAACTGATAAGGATCAAAATAAGGTCGTTCCAGGCCATCCTATTCTTTTCTTTCAACATCTTATCAATTATAATAATCATAACATTTCAACAAATGTCGGATTGCTTCCCTAATTAACAAATAATATTGATTCTAATAATAATAGTAATAGCGGCAATGACAACAACAGCGACGACGATAATGATAATTAAGCAAATAACAAATAATAAATAGTAAGGATAACAATGTTAAATAATAAATACTGATAATAATGAAAAATAGCAACAAATTGCATGTTACAATGTTTTCATGATACACGCATCGATGAGCAAATTCAGGGAATCATGTATACGCTTTATCTTTTTTCTATTAGACATTGATAAACGAATTTGAGATACAAATTTTTAAACCAAATTGCCAGTCTTTATTTATAATTTTATTGGCATTGCAACAATTTTGATTAAATAGTTGGATAAGTTCATTTCAAATTTTTACTTTTTCTAATAATTTTCATATTAACAGCTCAAGAATTATGAATGAATTCGTCAAAATATTTCACTTAAGTGATTCCAATGTAAAAATTATTCAGCAAGCTATCATTTGAACACCTTTCATTTCCAGTTTGTAACTTACATCAAATGAATATATTTGCATGTTCAACGAATATAAAGGTATGTCTACTCGTCACAAGTATATTGGTTAGCACAACAAAGCGCGCAAAATGTAATTATGATATGGCGCAAAAATAAAATAAACGTTAATGTTCTATAATGACTTTTTATTTCCGTAACAAATTGATTTGAGTACAAAAGCAGTGGAAATCATTTTCTAAAATTGTCGTAATTTCAGTTTGTCAAGTTTTAAATATGTTATTGCGTACACTCTCAGATGCAGTAAAATTTCACGTAAATTTGACTTGCTTCCGGTTAGACTCCAAAATTGCAAAATTTCATCAAATACAGTCTGAAGTTTGCACGATGCATGGATAAATGTGTTTCATGCATTTGTTTCTCAATCTGATTTTATTC
>JABVXU010000195.1:0-97616 GCA_013365365.1 Cruorifilaria tuberocauda | reverse complement strand
TAAACTCAATCCAATTATACAAAAAAAAAAAAATTATCGTTCTTTCGTTACTTTTTCCAATTGTTTCTTTCTACAACTAAAATTAGTGTAATTTATCAACCTTACACTCATTTCAATATCCAATTAGTTAATAGTGATTAAATAGTATGATTATATTGATTTTTCCATTTTTCTCATTTTTTTTCTTCCGTTCAATAAAACTTTTGTTTTATCATTACCATTATCATTATGATAATTATCATTATCATAAATTATCATTTATCATTATCATTATCATTATCATAAATTATCACTATCATAAATTATCATTTTCTAATCATTTTAACATATAATCCCTATCATAGTTTTGATAAAGTTAAAAATCATTATTTAAAAAATCTTTTTTTTTTTTGGAATTAATATCGAATAACGATTGAATGATTGAATTTTAGTTTAGTTAAGAGTAAAGTTTACAATGATCTATGCTTTCTGATCACTGTTATCATATCGATGAAGCTTAAATTCTTTTTTCCTCTCTTCCCATCCCCGCACCATCAAGAATTCTTCGTAATCAATTTGATTGCCCCCGTAGAGCAGTCAGTTGGTTTAATAGTTTAATAGGTTGAAGAAAGAAAGAAGGTGAAAACTTAACAGTTGTTTAGTCTGAAGTTTGGAAAGGAGGAATTTCTTTTGTGGCATTTTAAAAATAATTTCATCAACCATTTAGGCATTTCTTATTTTAATTTTTTAGCAATTAAATAATTAGTTGATAAAATGATAATAACTTAATCAATAAAAAAAAATAAAGTAATTTAAAATTTTAGTCGAGAAAATTTAAATTTAAAATTCAAACAATCATAATTAAATAGATAATATGAAGGTTTCAATTAAAAGTTTAAATTTGAAGACGAATTATATTTTGAAAATTTTTCTTTTAATTTTTTATCTGATAATAATAAAGCAAAATGTGATAATGATAATACGGCAAAATCGTGATAATCATGATAATAAATGATAATGCGGAAAATTATGATAATGATAAAGAAGAGAATGTACGAATGAACATTTTTAAGATTTAATTTGTAAAATGTCAAATTTTCGTCTTTCTTCTTTCATATTTCCCTTTCTTTTTTTTTTCAATTTTTAATTTAATTTTTTAAACTCGACAAACAAGCTTTTTAATAATGCTATTTTTTCCGGTTCCTTTTCTTCATTACGATCATTTGACCGGATCGAAATAGTAGTAATTTAATAGTAATTTGGTAATAAATGAAAAAGGAAGAAATTTGCAAGAATTTCAAAGGGAGAGAGAGCAAGAGAGAGAAAGAGAGAGAGAGGGGTATGAGTGGAACATGAAAATGAGGACATAAATCAAAGGTGAAGAGAATAGAATGAAGGCGTAGATTGCACATTTTTCCGGAATATTTTTCCATCTTCCCCTCTCTCTCTCCCTCTCTGTATTTCTCTCTTTTCCTTTTTTTTTTTTGCTCATTTTGAAATGGAGGAATGATTGCTGAAATTTTTGAATGAAATTTATAGATAAAATTTTTAGTTGATATATTTGATACATTGCTAAAAAAGTTGCTAAAATCTAATCTATCATCTAAAATACAACATATATCATGATATCACATGATAATCATGTAAAATAAATATCATATAATCATAATCATAATCAATAATCATAATTATTTGTATAAATTATGGAATTATAGAATTTAAATTAAATTGGAGAATAAAGTTAAATAAATTTATTTAATACTAAATCCAATAACATTAATATTTAGAATATTTATTGTTTAATTTCTGTGGTATATGACACACTTTTTACTCTCTTTTTCTTGATAATTAATTAACTAAAAAAATGAACCTGAAATTTCAAAATTTAAATTTAATGGAAGAAAAACTCACATCATGTCCGGATGAAACTGCTGGTGTATTTTCGGGTAATGGCACAGATTGTGGTTCATAAGGAGTTGGCTGATATTGTGAACTGGAATAATTTTTAATTAGGTTAAATTTAAATTTAAGAAAGGGATAAACTTATTTCAAAGTAATATTTTGGCATATTAATGTATGAATTGAAAAATTTCCATTTCAGTAATTTTATTAAATTTAGATAAAGTTATTAATTAATTAATTAATTAATTACCCAATTGGTGTACTCATAGAAGGACTAGATGAAGGAGCAGCGGTACTTGGTGAAACAGGTGTTTGTGAACTGCTTGCACGTTCCTCACCCACAATATCCATTGGCATTTTACCTTTTAAACAGGTTACATACCGATGACAAAAATTATCACATAATTCATGTACCTTAAAATAATCAGTATGATTATTGATAATATGATAATCACTGATAATATGATAAAGGATGAAAGAAAGAGGAGATGAAAAGATGAATTATTATGGAAAAGAAACAATGACAAAAAAAATATTATTAATTTAAAATTATAGAGAAAAAAGAAAAATTGTGATAATAGATAAATTAAATAACTTTTTAAAATAACTTTACTCCTCAAAAAAAAAAAATCAATCAATATTCTCATATTTAATTACTGAAGAATAGATAAATTAAATAACTTTTTAAAATAACTTTACTCCTCAAAAAAAAAAATCAATCAATATTCTCATATTTAATTATTGAAGAATGTAATATTTAAAGTAACACTTAATAAGTAATATTTATCTTTTAATTTTAATAACTGCAATTATCATAATTATCATGAAATATTAAATTGCTAAGTAACTTATCCTAACTGTTTTTTTGTCTCTTTTGATATTTTAGATTGATAAATATTTTTACTCATTAAAATGTAATTTGTTTGTGCTACTTTTAGTGCAACAAATTTTAATGAAATCAAATTTTTAATTTCGTGCAATAAATAAATTTGCTCAATATTTTGTTTAATTATTGTAATCAATTAAAATTCTCGCCGAAATTCAATTTAAATATATCTTTTTGATTATCAATTACGATAAACCATATTTCAAAGTTTTTCCGTTTATCATTTCATCGTAATACTAACATTTAATCTTTCACTTCAATTCTTGTTATTTTCATTATTTCATTTACTCTATATGAGAATTGATTGATCAATTGATTGATTAAAATTGATGTATCGTAAACAATGATAATTTTCATTTTTCATTTAACATTTTATAAATTGCTCATCATTTTTCTAATTAGATCAAAAAAATCATTATCAAATTCATCGCTGATAAATAATTAACTTCGTGTATTATCATTTCATTCATTTCATTTTCTGTAACACGAGATTGATTGATCAATTGATTGAAGCTGATCTATTAAAACAGTGATAATTTTCATTTTTCATTTAAAATTCTATAAATTATCATTTTTCCATTATCATTTATCACTAGTAAATTATTAATTTCATATATTATCATAACCTTTTTTTTTTGTTTTTTTTTTCAAATAACTAATTTTTAAATTTCAAATTTTAATTCTTTTGATTAAACTTGTCAATGTTACCTGACATCCTAAACGAAATATGAAATAATAAATGATAAGAAATAAAAATAAAAGACAGAGGGAAAAAAATAAAGAAAAGGAAGAAGAAAAACCCCCCAAAAATTCCATCGATTCAATTCTGCCCATTTCTCTTAAGTTTCAATTTATTTAATTTTTTTGAAATTTCACGAAGAGAAAAATTTCACCAAAGAAAACTTTTAGTGACAGCTGTGCATATATCGACTGCATATTGTCTGTTAATGTCTGTTCAATGAACTCAACAAATTCATTTCATTCATTTCAAATTAATCAATTAATCAATCAATCAATCAACCGATCGATCGATCGATCGATATATCGAATTCAATTCATCATTTCTACGTTCGTATCTATCTCTTGTTGTAGTAGAATGTGGTAGGTATATAATATTTCTATATCATTGAAATTAATCGAAAAACTGGTATTTAAAGAAAAAAAAATTGACAGTGCCACACCTGTAGTAGATGGAACGTTTAGTTTTCAAATTTAATTTCAATCAAATATTTTTCAATGAAATGCTAACAGCAGGAGGTATCATTTCATTTTTTTGAAAAACACAGCATGGAACAAACAATTTTTGTCTCTCTTCCTTTCCTTCTCTTCTTTTTCTCTCTTATTTTTGAAATATTGTCGTGCGAAAAAGAAAAATTAATTAATTAAAAATTTGTAAAAATTTGAAAATTTAAAATTCCGCAGTAAAGAGAAGACAAAAAGTCCATCCCTTTAATTTATCTTTTATAACGGTAGAAAATGAATTATATGGCATTGCTTAAGAAGTTGATAATGTTTAGTGATATATGATAAGGATGAATACGGTAAAATGATAAAATTATTATACGAATATAGTGATATGAATAAATGTGATAAGGAATAAATATAAAATATATAATGGAATTAAACAATTAACGACGGTAATAATACGGTATCTCATTTAGCACGGTGTACTGTAATGGAATACAGTATTACATGTTAATATAATGAAATGATAAGTCCTCTTGAGTAAGGAAAATATAATATATTAAAATATATGATTTTTGAGTTAGAAAAAGACCTCTTCGTTTACCTATGAGATAATTTAAATTTTTAGAAAAGTAGGAAGTGAAAGAATTTGTGGAAGAGAAAGTTATGAAAATAGACGATAAAAAGGTCATAAATTAATCTTTTTTCTTGGAGAAAAACACTGTCCGATAAATACTATCTGTCTGATAAATATAAAATTAAATATAAAATTATAAATTAGTTTCAAAATTTGACATATTCATATTCAACAATTATATTAATTATTGATTTAATTATTATTTATGCATGCAAAAACAAAAAGTACTCTATGATAGGTAATGATTGATAAATTGAATTTAAATTCAAAATGAACTAATCTGCAGGTTTCTCGATTGCTATTAAAGATGCTGTAGAGAAGTTTGATCTTTAAAGTTTAATCTATTCATCTCATAGGTAAACGAAGAGGTATAAAATGATATGTAAAAATGATACGAATGACATAAAATGATATTAAACGGTATAAAATGATACATAAAATGATAAATGATATCAAGAAATTTATATTTTATTTTCAATTTCACTATTTTTTAACAAATCGTTAAATTCTGATTTGTTTTTTCTTCTCTTCTTCAATAAATTAAAATTTGTTGGTTCCCTTTTCTTTTTTATTTTGTTGAAATAATTTCAAGCTTGAGAAGTGTCTCTGTTGTTTTGCAGCTTATTTTGTTTTGCTTTTTTCCTTTATTTCTCGAAAACTTTCAAACAAATGTTGTTAAATAGTTTGAATTTTAAAATGGAACAATAAATAAGCTAACTTTGTATTTCTTTGCTTAAAAAAGAAAAAAAATTTTTAGCAAAAATCGAAAATAATACGATAAATTTGACGTTTTTATATGTTTAGATAATACAATTGATGAAAAGAAGAGACAGGAAGAGAGAAAAAAGGAAGAACTTTTATGTTATGATAATTTGCATAAATATCAGTATATTAACTTTATAATAATATCTTTTAACAGCGATAATTTATAATTTTTTTATCATCTAATATACTTAACTTATCGCGGTAAAAAATCTTTACTCTTCTGTTTCATAATAATTGCCTACGTGACTTACGGTGACTTACGTCATCTAGTTATTATTATCTTTCAAAAAATCATTATAATTATCCCATTATTCATTAAAAAACGAATTTCAATATCTTAAAATAATAATTTCACACAAATATCTCAATAATACAACTTGTCATATCGAAAAATATTTATCGTAACGATGTTTCAAAGAAAATTTTATTACGTTAATTATCTTGATTAGCTAATTATCTCGAGCATGATAATTTTGATAATAATCTCATAATAGTGTATTCTATGAGTTAAAAATTAAATTTTTAATTCTATTTAAAATTTTAATACAACCTGCGAAAATTTACAAGTTATTTCAAAAGTGAATTTACACGATTAATCATTTCAAGTGAATTAAAATCAATCATGTCCGCCCTTCTCCCCTGTCACTTTGCTGTTCCAGTCATTCGTATCATGTAA
The DNA here is from genome assembly GCA_013365365.1 of Cruorifilaria tuberocauda. NCBI lineage: Eukaryota > Metazoa > Nematoda > Chromadorea > Rhabditida > Onchocercidae > Cruorifilaria > Cruorifilaria tuberocauda. The sequence goes on along the minus strand of JABVXU010000195.1, from coordinate 91,586 downwards.
TCATTATTGAACAAGATAATGATTTAAATTGATTATGATAAATCCAATAAACTATATACTATTTTTTACTTATCATAATAATAGTGATAATAATCATTCTTATAGCTGTTTTGTTTCTTTTATTTCGGCTATAATAGTAATAAATATATTTTTATGATGATAATTATTATGATTGCTTTGTTGTTGCAATAAGCGATAACAGTGATAGTTATTATTATTTTGCAGTACTATTAATCATAAGTGATAAACAGTAGGTAATTAGGAATTTTTAATTATGTATTTTAATTAATTATATGAGGATTAATACTACCGTATGTGAGAGGGAGTACTGTAAGCAACGGAAGAATGAACTGAATTTGCAAAATTTTCACTAGACATAAAACAATCTATACTTTATTTGACATGTTTCAATAAAGGGAGGGAAAAGAGAGAATGGCAGAGAGAGAGAGAGAGACAAAGAGAGAATAGAGGAGAGAGAGGTAAAACAATGATCTTTGTTTTTTTGAATTACCGGAAATTGTAAAAGACAAACAAAAAAATTTCACTTTGAATTGATGCATCTAGTGCCAATAACTTTGCTAACAACTTTTTAAATTCTTTTAAGTATAATAAATACCACAGGTATATGTTAGAAATTGCATATCATTAAATTAATTAATTGCTTTATTTGATTTCGAATAATGAATGAAAATTGAAAAAAAATCAATTTGCTCACTTAATCATTACCTTCACACATTTTAAATTTATCAAAATTATTTAAGGGTTGGATGAATAATTTACAATTTAATTATTATTGATAATTTTGATTAACGGTTTATAAATTAATTGATTTCAAAAACAATACCTTTTATTACCGTTTACTTAAATGGGAATACTAAAGTTGTCATGAGAACCGAGTATAATGTTTTTGAAAAAATGTACGGAAATTCAAATATAATTTAATGTAACTTAGTAAATGTAATTATTTAAAAGTGATTAATGTGATAGAAAATTTAACTCGATTTTTGATTTGATTTTATTTCTAATAATATATTAATAGTAATTTGATAATTTAAGAATGATGGAAAATTGATGAAATTCAATGAAGTAGGAAGAAATACGAATTAAAAAATTGAAAAAAACAAAGAAATGGAATTAAAAAATAAAAAATTTAAAATTGTTCGAAAAGAGAAAAAGAAATTTGAAATTTGAATTTTTTGAAGGTAAATAAAAAGCATAAAATTAACCTTTTCCAGCTCTAATAAATGAAAGCGAAGGACTTGTATTGATTGCAACATCTAAAAATTTTTATAAATTCAAATGTCAAAATTCAACTAGAAACTTCTTATTATATCTCTTAAGTATGTCCATAATTTAAATTTTTAAAGTTATTTATAAGCCAAGTCCATAATTTCTCATAATATTCCTTAAGTAATTTGATTACAATTTTCAATAATATTAACTGATACTTAAATATGAAATAAAACATACCAATGTATCAACTTCAGGATTTGGTACGTAATATGGTTTCTCACTTTGTACCTGAAAAAAAAAGAAGCCAAGATAAAAGAAATAATAATATATGAAACGAAGAGAATCAGTAAATGAAATTTCGAAAAATTGTTACAATTATTTTACAATAAATTAAAGAAATTTCCCGAGATACTGTAACGAACATTTGTAATAACAACAATGGATACGATAAAAAATTTAAGCCAATTTTTTTGCAATGAAAACAATAGACGAGAACGAGAAAGGTAAACGATAGAAATAAAGTGAAGAGAGAGAGAGAGAGAGTAATTTGTTGTAAAAAAAGCTAAATAATTTGATTGGTAGAAGAAATAATGATCAAAAAAAAGACAAAATGATGATGATAAGGACTTATCAATATGGTTCAAGGTTAACTCATAGCGCTATACAAAACGAACAAACCATTTTGGCAAAATCGGCAAGGTCATCTTTAAATGAAGCCGATGAGCAAACGTCATTTGTTGAGGATGTTGACGTTGAACTTGTCGTTGCTGTACTATTCTGATCGCGTGGTGTACACGTTGCTAACTCGCATTTCTCGAAAAGGCACGATAATAATGGAAATAATGGATGACTGCAAATTTTACAAAAATTACTTCGATTGTATTTTTCGGAAATAAAAAAAGGATATAGATTGGAAAAATAAAAAATGCAAATTTTAATTTTTAATTAATCTTTAATTTTGACTTTAATTTCAAATTTAATTAAAGCAATTAATTGTAATTAAATTAAAATTTCCTTCATTTGTAATTAAGTATTTAAATTAAAATTTCACTTGACTATTCAAGCATTTTATATTTATATTTACGGTATGCCTGTAATACTATATAATATATGGTACATATTTAATACATAATATATGGTATATATTTAATTTTAAAATTTCATTTAACCTATTTGAGCATTTTGTATTTATGTATATCATTATGTTTACAGTGAGGGAATATGTATATTTGTTTATGTAATCAAACAAGTTTCTGCAAAGAAAGAAAATGACGCAAAAAAAATTTTAAGAGGAAAATTTTTTTAAGTTTAATTTATCAATTATTTAAATTTAATTTATCAATTTATCAATTTATCAATTATCAATTATCAAGAATTTTTTTTGATATCTTTTTTTTTCTATAATAAAGAAATAATTTCTTACATATAAATATGTGTGTGTGTGTTTTGAGTTTCATTTAATTCTGCTTTTTTTTTGATTTTTAAATTCTACTATATCTTCCCTTACCGTATCATTTACCGAAAAGATTCCGGATTATGCCTGATGTTTAAAGAAAGGAGAAACGGTATTAGTAACATCTGATTTCTCTTCCATCAAAAATATTATTTGATAATGGAAATAAATATATTGATAATGCCTGGCTTGTTTCATTTTATTAATACTTCAAAACAGATGGCGTGACTTCTTTCATCCGTAAAAGATACTGTATTCCCTTTTTCTCACATTCTTTCTGAAACCTCCTTAATATTCCGATATATCCCGTTTTTTTCTCTATCCACCCTCCTCTCTCCCTCTCTTCCCTCTCTCTCTCTTGGGAATAAAGAAATTAACTTTGCTATATTCGATGGAGCGAAAATTTAAAGATGAAAAATTTTTTTTGAATTGAAAGAAATTAAAATGAAATAATTAATAAGAGTATTTTTAAACTTACTTATAAATTGCTTCTTTATCCCGTTTCATTCGTTCATTGAGCGGATCAGTAAGCATTGTTGGTGGTGCGGTAGCAACCGGTGGATATGCTCCCATACCGAAATAACCCAATGAAGCTGTTGCGGGATCCGTACCCGTTCCGGTATAAACATCTGATGCCGTGGGCGGTGGCCCATAACCATCTCCATACTATAAAATTCAGCAAAATTTAATTTAAAATAGAGAAATGACAACAAAAATCTTTGTATGATATATTAATTACTGATATACTCATGATATATTAATTACTGACATATTCATGATATATTAATTAAATTAGTTATTGATTCAATTAATTTACTTCTTACTCAAATATGAATTATCAGAATTTTTAAGTAGCATAAAGCTGTATGCAAATTTATAGGTTATTAAATTACTGTCTAAGTAATTACTGCATACAAATTATAAAATAAAATATTTTAAATTAAATTCCAATCCTTTTCTTCAAAAATAGTTAACCAGTGATTGTAATGAAAAAATTTTCAAAATTTAAAACTATAACCCTTGCTGCAAAATTTCAAATGAATTTAAAGAAATCACAAAAAATTTATTAAGACCTTGGAAAATTCATAAATTGAAACTAAAATAAAAACATCAGTGATAATCATATCATATAATTAATCAATAATAATTCATAAACTTATAATTGGATAAAAAGATTTTGTCGAAATATCTCGCATAAATAATAATAACTCATAATTTTTATTTAGTAAGTAAACATATGTGATTGTCGTAATGACAGCAAATGCTATTTCAGACTAAATGATTGACAAAAAAAGTTTCTCAATGATGACATAATCACTAAATTTATTACTTTCACGTTTAACTTTACTACGTTTTATTACTTCATCCCTCATAAATTCACTACCATAATATATAGATTTATGATAGAATAGCATTTATAGACCAATTGATCAATGTAGCAAAATTAGAATAGCATTTGTCGACCAACTGATCAATGTAGCAAAATATATTGTACTTGAAAATTTCATTAAAAAAAAATGCCATTAATAGATATCAACTTAATTATTTTAGATTACCCACATAAATTTCAACGTAGCAATTGAAGATTTAAAGAGTGAAAGAGTGGAGAGAGAAAGCGATTTCAATGATAAATGTGAGATAAGAGGAAAAAATAATTTTTCAATAATCAGAATTTATTGATTAAATTTTTAGTGAAATAAATTCTTCTAAAATCAATCAGTATAATTAGTGTAATAATGCAATCAGCATAAAGTATAATATTTGAAATAATAAAAATCTGAAATATAAATTTAAGGTGCTAGTTGAATTGATGAAAATTTTTAATATAAATTTAAAGTATTTGTTTTTAATTTATTATATCATAGTATAGACGTAATGTACGATGTAGTAAAATTAATGAAAAATAATTATCATCAATAATTAATAATTAAAAATCAATCATGTTAATTTAAAAAAGAAGTAGAAAGAAAATAAAAAGAGGGAATGACTGAAATTTCGTACCGTAATTCCATTTAAATTTATCACAAATAGAATATTATTGTAAAATTTTTCGAGATGAAAAAAGAATGAAATTCTTTTTCATACATAAATTTCAAACTGATTATGCACTATTACCATTAATTTACCTATGCTAAAAATAGCGCAGTAAATATACTTATACTTTACATACTTATACTTAAAAAATCTCATCACGAATATTTTAAATTTGTAGCGAAATCTTTAAAATATAAGAAATTAAAAAGTTCAATGGAAGATAAGATAAAAGAAAAAAGAAAAGGATGAAATGATTAAATCTTATTTCGGAATTTGATAAAAGTATTACTTTGTTTTAGGAAAATCATTTTTTCTTTCTTTCCTTTTTTTTGAAATCATTTTTGAAATTTAAAATAGAATAGAAAAAAAAATTTAGTTTTGATAACAATCTATTCTAATTTTCAAAAAAAAGAAAAAATTTTTTTCGTCCCCATTCTATTGTTTTTTTGTTTTTCTTTTGGTAAAGAATGATAATGTTTCATGAATTATCTTTTTAAATCATTTTTAAAAATAAATTTAATTTTAAGAATAAAATTTGAAAAGGTCAAACTTTTCAAGAATTAATAAAAAGACAAGCTGAGAAGCTATCAGCTAACTGCTTAAAACTTTTGTTAACTAAAATCGATTTATTGCATGCAATCACTTTTTTCCATCAATGATAAGAATCAAAATGAATTTTTGATGATAAAATAAACTGATAAAAATTTTTTCATTGTAAGAAGAATAACCGCTGGGTTTCAAATAATTGTTATCAATCAATTTAATGAATGTTAACCAATCAAATAATTAATTTTATTAATTAGAAATGACAGTATAGTGATTAAAATTAAAAATTTTTCATTTCAAATTAATTATTCAAATATTTTATCAATGAAACTTTCCATGTATTAACTACTAGAGTGTTGTTAATATTGATTATCAAAAGTTTTCACAATATATAAATGATAATTCTATTCACTGTCCTATCTTTCTTTTCCCCTCTCTTTTCCATTTTTCCATTCTCTCTTTCACTTTCATTTACCCTCCCCGTCAGATATCAAATGAAATAATCTAATTCTTGCAGTTCATTACTTCTCAATTGCCCATGGGCAATATCTTACCCTAATCTCTACTCTTTGATTTCTTCACCTCTCTTTTCGTCATCTTATTCAATAGCTTTATACTTATCATATAATTGATTAATTCACAAGTAATACTTGAGTATGTAAGTTTATAACTCAGATAAAGTAAGTAAGTAAGTATATAAATCATTTCAAATTTCGTTTTTCAAATTTATTTAAAGCTTCTTTTGTCATAGAAAACATTCCTCGCGTGATCGATTGATCAAACTATTGATTGAATTACTGATAAAAATCACTGATACCTTATAAAATGTCGTAAATAAACCTTATACAATTGATAATATTTAAATAAATGAGAGTTTCCTGAAATTGATTTTCAACTCCCTATCAATTAAATTTTCAATTCTTTCTGATCCTAAAACTTTCATTTATGTTCACTGATTCGAATTCTGGAAAAAATCAATGCTTCATACATCATCCTTTTTAACCTTTCTATCATTTTTCTCTCTTTTTCTTCTCGCACATTATCATTTTTGAAAATTTAGTTTTTTGAAAAAGGAAGAAAAAAGAATTAGCAAATTTCAATTCCTAAAACTATTTTAAATTTTCTAAAAGAAAATTAAATTTTGAATTAAATTAAATTCAAGCAAAGATAATCTGTAAAAAAATAAGAAAGAGAAGTAATTAAGAAAATCATATTTGCAAATAAATTTCATAGAGATAACTTACTCTAACATATAATAAACTTATCACATTATATGAAATTAATAATGATAAAACTAATTTAAGTAATTTATAAAAGTATAAAATTTAATATTACTTCCTAAATATTACATTATGCTATATTTTTTCATTTTCTTTGATTTGAATATTATCAAAAGATAAAATATATAATCGAATGATTCATGCAAATTTGATATTTTGATAATAAAGTTATTGGATGTTTAAAAAAGAAAGATTGAAAAAATTCATCGTAGTGAAAGCAATGGTAAGTGATAAGTGATAACGAGAAGTGATAGTAAATGATCAATAATTAAAGTTTTAATGGGATAGCAAAAGAGCACTAACAATAACTTTCACTGGAAGTTTATTTGTTCAGTAAAAATATTTTTCCGGTTTATTTATTTTTTAAATTTCAACTAAATAAATAAAACGCATTAAATGAGAGAAGTAGAAATTTGTGAAAACAATAAAAAGAAAATCCAATGTTTGAATATAATTTAAATATAATATAAATTTGAATATAATTTAAATTAGGATATAATTTCCAATTATCTAAATTTATCTTACGGAATTTTCGAAAAAAAGAAATTATATAATTAACGAACAAAGTAAAGCATAATTATGAAATAATAATTTTTCGAATAGAATGAATAAAACGATAGAATCAAATAGAATAGGACAAAGGTCAAGAAATGAAAAAGTTATAAGAATTAGATTAATTCCTATTTCATTTATAATATATTCGAATTCGAAGTAAATAATTTCTAATATTAATAATTCTAAGCAAATTTATTACCAGTTCAAATAAGCCTTGAAATAATTAGGAAAAAAAGTCGTGAAACTGTTAAATTGATGAAATCATTTTTCATTTTTCATAATGAAATAAGCATGGAAGAAGCATATGTCAAGTTGGAAGTGAAATTTTAATAGCTTAAACCATTTCAATCTTTCATGAAATATAATTTTGAAATATTTCAATTTTAACCAATACCATTTTTCTAATCTTTCCAAAAAAAAAACTTGTCATAAATATTAATTTTTTTGTCAAAGTTAATCCATTTACAGATTTTATCCAATTATTATCGTATCTGAAAGATTAAAATAACCGTATGCTGAAAGTATTATCAATTTAAGCTAAAATTTCCTTTAATAATTTCTTTCAATCCAATCTAATCTGAAAATGCTTGCGTTAATTAATCTAAGTTAATTTGATGAATACTAAAATTTCATTTCCAATAATTTCTACCGTATCCTTTATATTCATAATTTTTTACATGAATTATCAGATAGATAAATTTATGGGAAAATCAACAATTTTAACTATATTTTTTCGGTTGTCAGCTGAAATATTTGATCATTTCCCAATTTTTTTTTTCATTTCTCATGAGAATTATTGAAATTCGCAAAATATTTGAAATTGTAAAAATTGGATAAATTGCTAACAAAGTTAGCTAATTCTCATTTTTGGTTTTATCTTTTTGAAAGATCATGCAAAAAAACTAAAACTACAAGAAAAGAAAAGAAATATTAAAAAAAAAGAGTGACAGAGATGTTATTTTCTTTTATTCAATTTTATCCCTTTCTCTCTATTTTTCCCTCTCTCTAGATATCATGGTTGAAGAGAGAAAAGAGAAAGAGGATGATTTGAAAGAAAAAAAATGATAGAAAGAGAAAAACAAAACGGAGTTTATTTTTTGACTACTTCATTCATATTACGGTAATTTTCAGATTGTATCGAAAAACGAATTGTTTGAACCGGAAATGTGCAAATTAATACAGAAAAAAAAAACTTCTATCATTTAATAGAGAAATTAATTTGTGCAATTTTGCAATAATATTTCTGCAAAAATTTGTTCTTTATTTTCTTTTTTTCGTTTTAAATTTCTACATGAAAAAAAATTATAAAAGAGCAAATTTGCAAAAAGAATTCATCAAATATTTGAGCGAATAAATTGCAGCAATCAATATCAAAGAATTAATCAATAAAGTTATACTAGTTATTAAATACTAAATATCGATTGGAAAATAATAACAATGCAAGAGAAAATTATCGACAAATTGTTTGCATTCGTTCATTTTAGGTGACAATTTTATCGATTGTGTACATAAATAATGATAATACGAATACGATAATTATGATAATTTCCTGCATTTATTTAATTACCTATAAAAAATTGATAAATCGATTAACGAAGGAAAGATGTATTTCGATATTAAAATCATGCTAAACACTTATTACTTGATAAAATTGTTGATTCTAGGTTAATTAAAATTATAATTAGTACCTATATTTAAAAGAAAAGTAACAGTTACATGTGATTTTTAGATAAATTTGTAAAAAAAAAAGGTTTACTTTTCTCATATTTATAAATCATATATACAGTTACTTATTTATAATAGTATTTACTACAAGGAATTTAAAAAATCATGAAAAAGAGAATTTCTTGTTGAAATATTACAAATTTAAAAATATTGCTAATAAATAAGAAGTCATCTAATATAAGCGGTTATGGTATCAATACAGTATGATTTGTATACTGTAATTTCTGAATTTGCTACAATATACTAGTAATTTCTCCAATTGTGATTTAGAGACAAATTCGCAAAAAAAATCAACTGATCTAATTTATTTCATTTGTTAACAAAGAATTTTAGAGGAAAATGATTCAGAAGAAAAGAAAAAAGTTGATCCCATAAAAATACAACTAATTTAAAAAGGTTGAAAAATAAAAAAAAGAAAATTTGATGAATATAAATGAAAATATATATGAAATCAATACAGTATACTGATTTATTGCAAGTACAGCAAATTTTTGTAACGCAGCATACTATACCTATGATAGTAGAATTTCTGAAGTTACCACAGTATGCTTTAGTAATATTATCGACACAAATGTATGAAGCATGCTAATTAAAATGAATAAATTTGTCTAGAATCTGAAGAACTTACTAGTAATGATAGAAAATGATACTCTGAAGTGATAAAATTAAGAAATTCCAAAAAAAAATTGACAAATTATTTTCCAGAAAAATGATTAACTATAACTTTGAAAATCAAAAAAAAAAGAACGTTACAAAAGACGGACCCGTTGTGACATATGTATGGAACTTCCGTGATAGTGATACTGCTACTATTGCTGCTCTTGTTGTCGTTGGTGATGATAATAATAATAATAGTATCACAGTAATAATGATAATAATAGTAGTGATAGTATGGAATAATATCGATAGCAATAGTTGAATTGGGAGCAGAATGATAATAATAATAAATAATAATAACAGTAGTAGTAGTAATAACAATAATAATGATTAGTAATAATAATGAAAATAAATGATAATGACGAATTACAATTTATCTCGTGGTAATTCGTGTTCCTTCTTTTGTCTTCACCTCCCGTGAAAATGAAAAAAGTTCCTAAATCAGTTTTACAGCTGCTAATAAATTATTGATGATGCATGTGAAATATGTTGCATTCAAATAAAAAATCGATGATAGCTTTTTTTTTTTTTTACTTTCGCTTTCTTATTTATCAGTAAGAAAAGAAACGAAAGGAAACCAAAAAAAAAAAAAAGAAATTGATAATGATAGTAATAGAATACAGCAAACCGTTAAATAATGATAAACTATAAATTTCAATGATACAGTAAGCAATTTTTTTTTTCACTCTACAATAAATGTCATCTTTTCTTGTTCGGAGAAACAATTTAATATTTATCGATTCATCTATTATCTGTCTATCTATCTATTTGCTACTTCATCTATATATCGATCTATCTATCCAACCATTTATCTTATCTTATTTTAGCATTTATTCGATCTTACTATACATTACAATCATTCTTTCTTGATAGATTGTATTAGAAAGTATAATATATTTTTCTTAAAGTAAAATTATCAACAATTATAGTTTATTTAATTATTTGATAAAGTATTAAATCGATTAGTACTGTATCATCAAAGGATTCGATATACAGTAAATAAATGATAATCTGAATATAGTACCAAAAGAATGAAGGAAATTATCCGTTTGCAAATGTTTTAATTTTTTCAATCAATTTTATTTAATTTAGAATAACTCAGAAAATTCAATGATTTTTTTAAAAATTTTTTTTTCTGCAAATAACAACACAATAATTCTACTACTGCTATTGCTATCACTTATCAAATGCTATTGTTATCACTTATCAAACCGTTTAATGAATATATTCCTTTTATTTTGGATACTGTAACTGAAGGACTATATGTGTACATGCATGTGCATATGTGTGTGTCTGTGTGTGTGCGGGTGTTTATGCGTGTGCACGCACATTGATATTGCTTATCTTAAGAAATTAAATCATTCTTTCCCTCAAATTTGAATAATATCTATCAATAAAATTCCCAATATAGTAATTTAGTTGCAAAAAAAAAGATTTTGATAAAAATAAAAATTGAATTTGCAAATATCTTTTTATCGATAGAATTTATGATAATCAAAAATTTCTAGATAAGCGTACGTTCATTATATGCGTAAAAGTACACGTATACATACGTATACATTTTCAGATATGTAAAATGTTTGCATTAGATGTCTAAGAGTTAATATAATTCAATAATTCTGTAACAATAAATTAAACAAAAACAATAATATGATATATTAGAAGGATTAATTTTAGATGATGAGGTGTTAAGAAAACAGAAACGGAAAAATTAATCTTCCGTCAATTCTATTTAGTTTCTCGTTTAAAGATTGACAGAATGAATGACTGAATGAATGACTGAATGAATGAATGACTGAATGAATGAATGAATGAATGAATGAATGAATGGATGAATGGATAGATGGATGACGGATAAATAGATGGATGACGTACGGACGGACGACGGATAGATGGATGAATGGATGGATAGATGGATAGATGGATGGATGGATGGATGGATGGATGGATGGATGGATGGATTGAAGGAATATTGACGAGAAGAGGAAAAGGATAGGATGAGATTAGATTGGTTAGATTTGGGGTGGAACTAAAATTGAAATCTTTCATTTTATCCCGCCTAGTTCAAGGAAAAATAAAACGACAACAGCAAAATTCTTCCTTCTTCTTCCTCCTCCTCTTCCTCTCCCTTCACCTCTCCCTCTCCCTCTCCCTCTCCCTCTCCCTTTCCCTCTTCATCTTCCTCTCTCTCCCTCCCTTTCTCTCTTCCTCCTCCTCCTCCTCCTTCTACGCTTTTTTTTTTTCAATTCATCTTATTGTTAATATTATTATTGTTATTTATTGTATACTATTTATTATTTACCACGTATTTTTATTGCTATTGTTATTGTATTTGTTATTATTAAACCGGTAATATATTGAAGAAAATAAATTATAAAAAAATTTTATCAAATTTGATAGTTGATAATTGATGATAAGAAGTGTAAAGTTTAAAAATATGAAATAAAGATTGGAATTTGAGAGTGAATCGATTGATATCTTTTTTTTTTCCTTCTTTTCTTTTACTCTTACACATCTTTTACTTATCTTTTCTTTCTTTTTCTTCTTTTTAAATTTCTAAATTAGTGAAATTGTTATTACAATTACAGTTATCATTACTGTTACTTAAATAATTACTTTTATCACTATTATTACTACAACTATAACAAATCGCTTCTTTTTTCCTTTTATTATCATCTACTGCTCGTATTAAATTAAAACTTTTAAAGACAATTATCAATTTGATAATTTTACTCTTTGATAATCTTACTGTATTTATCTTTTTCACTGATAAAATTTAAATGAGTAATATGGTAGAAGAGAAAAAAAAACATTGATTCTATTCATGGATAATATTGATAATATTGATTAATTCCAAAACTTCTCAATCAACTAGAAAACTTTTTGATGAATTTTAAAAATTCCAGTGAAAAAGAAAGCTTGAAAGAGAGAGAGGGAGGGAGAGAGAGAGAGAGAGAAAAGGTGGAATAAGAAGGAAAGGGAAATTAGTGTGATAGGTGATAATGATAATATAGCGTGATATACTCCTGTTGTTGTTGGTGTTAAAGAAGATTAATTTAGAATCAAACAATACTACAGACATATCATATACATACCCGTACACACCGGTACACACCCGTACACACCCATACACACCCATCTACCCTTCTCCATATATATATATATATAAATAAAATACATGCATATATATTGCACTTTGGAAAACCAATCTGTGGTTCATTTCAAGAAATAGAAAAAAAAAAAAGAAAAAGAAGGAGGAGGAGGAAGAAGAAATGAAAGAATGAGAAAAGATATAAGAGAAAAAAAAAAAGGAGGAAGGGAAGGAAGAAAAAGGGTTTAAATTTTTTGCTCTTTAAAAAAAAAATAAGAAATTTTCATTTAAAGTTGAAAAGAAGAAAAGACGATGAGAAAGAGGATGAGGAAAAGAATGAAAAGAAATAGAAGAGAGAAAGAAGAAACGAAAAAAAAAAACTCTTATCTATTCCTTAATTTTTGTCTTTTTTTTTTTGTTTTCCGTAATTTCTTCTATGATAATTTTTTAAATAAAAGAGAATATTATCTTATTATCTCAATTCCTTATCCTTATTCTTCTTCGTTATCGTTATTCTCATTATCTTCTTCCTCTTTCATTTCTTCATGATCATCATTATTATCATTTCATGTTGATATAATATCATCATCGTTATCACTAATCTATCACTATTATCTATTTGCTAACGTTACTGCTATCCATTTTTATGCCTATCAATCTAGCCGGTTTTTCAACTTTGTTTTTTCGGTTCCGTTTAAACCAAATAAACTGCCTGCCTATCTTACTTACCTGTCCGCCCACGCTTACTTTCCTGATATATTCTCACTTATCATTCATTTATTATAAATTTATAAATGACTGAATGAAATGGATGTGTCATAGAAGAGATAAAAAAAAAGAATTAAATCTTAATCAACAGAAACATTTAATTAATCAATTAATTAATGATCGTATTAATTAGGATAATACTTAAGTGTTAAAGTTCAAAAGAATGAAAAAAATTAAGCGTACAGTAGCTCTGTTAATTTACAGTAATAAAAATATCACAAAAACAAAAGAGTAATGAAAATCAGATGAAAAAAAAAAAAACGAGGATACGAAAAAAGATGATAATGATGGGGGAAAAAGGAGGAGGAGGATAACGAGGATGGAATAACGTTTTTACGTCTAATTTACACGTCGATTATCTATCCGACTAATTTTTTCACGTGATTTTTCTTTTCCTCTCTCTCTCTCTCTCTTTTTTTTTTCATCCTTATCTTTTATCATTTTAGATATGAGGGGAAATTTTAATAGGAGAAATTTTTCATTCGTTAATCAAATAATTGCAATCAATTACTAACAGTGATAAATGATAGTGAATAATGATTACAATACTTAGCATTAAGGACATTATCATTATTCTTATTAACAGTATCGTTAACATGATCATTAACATCAATATATTAACAATAACAATAACATTAATATTATTAACATGTAATAAATTTTAACAAGTTGAAATATGGACAAACGTGCATGCATGTACTCTTCTCTTTCATCTATATTTTTCATATATCCCGTATATTTCAATTCTTCCTCTCCTCCCCCGCTCTTCCCGCTTACCCCGCGTTCTCCTCATATCCTTTCATCCTTCCTACAATCTACCATTACACATAAATGCATTCAATCGTATTATTATCCTATGATGGTTTAATTTTTGACATTATCTTATATATCCATTCTCTTCTCTCATAACCTATCTCAATCTTACTCTTTCTTTTTCCATCTAAAAAACCTCTCAATGCAAGAAAAATTGAATTATTGAAAGGTTAAAGGTGAAAGGTGAAAGGTTAAGCAAGATGAATTGAATGGAAGAAATCTTTCCACTGATTTTCTATTCCTCAATATTTATTATTATAAGCTGAAGAAAAGAATGAAAAAAAAAAACGAAGGAATAAACTAAAGTAAAGTAAAGTAAAAAATTATTTGGAATAGAAATGGAATAGAGAGAGAGGAACAGAGAGAGAGAGAGAGAGAGAGAAATGAAATTTTTAAAGAAAAAAGGGCTGGGAGTTTTTTTCTCTTCTTTTTTTCCAGAATTGAATTGAATTTTGAATTCGATTCGATCCAATCGGATTCGATTCGACTCGATCGGATTCAATTCCATTCCATTCTGTTTCATTTCTTTCATTGAAAGAAAGAGAAAAGCGGAGAGAAGAGAGAAGAGAGAGAAAGAAAAGAGAAGGAGGGAGGGGAGAGGGAGAGAGATAGGTGGAGAGGGGTAAGTCGATTGGCACCCAATGATTGATAGCTTTTGTACCCGTCCGTCTATTCCTCCTGTCGTTTACGGACACCACTCTCAAGACACACACACACACACACGCACACACACACACACACACACACACCCTTGGGTGCACCACCATCATCGGTAGGAGAAGGAGAACCTTCTTCTGATATCACCCTATCAACCATCACCGTGTCTATCCCTCCCTCTGCTATCACTACTACTACTTCCTTCCTCCTTCTCTTCCTCTCCTCTCCACCCTTTCACTCTCCCTTCCACCACCTCATTCCAATGAAACCCGCTGACATCGTGACCGATAGCATTGCTACCGCTCCTCCTCAGACTACGGTAGTTGATGACGATAATACTGATAATGATGATGATGATGATGATAGCAGTGATAATAATCATAATACTTCTAGTTGTGCTAGCAAACAATATTAATGTTGATAATAATTATTAGTTGTGGTGATAGCAGTAATAATTTGTAGTTTTACCAGTAAATGATGATGATGTTGATGATAATAATGATATTATGATGATAATAATAATAATGATGATAGCAGTGATAATAATCATAATACTTCTAGTTGTGCTAGCAAACAATATTGATGTTGATAATAATATTTGTTGTGGTGATAGCAGTAATAATTTATAGTTTTACCAGTAAACGATGATGATGTTGATGATAATGATGATATTAATGGTAGTAATATTAGTTGTAATTGTAGTAGTAATATCACTAGCAACGGATGATAATAATAACGATGACAATGATGATGATGACATGAATGATTTAAAAGAGAAGAAAAAGAATAGAATATTCTAATAGTTATTTTTTCTCTCTTTCCCTTTTCCTCTCTTCATTTTGCTATATTTCACTCTCTAATCATTGATACATAAGAAAACGAATATATGAATACACATAAATTCGATTGATAATGATATAAGAACACAAATACATGAATACAAGTACTCGATTACTAATAATATAGGAATACGAATACATGAATACATATATTTGACAAGTAATAATAGTAATTAATAATGAAATATAGAAGGAAAAAAGCAAAAAGAATATGATGGAATATTATATCGAATTATGCAACGTTAATTAATAATTTATTACGATTAAATGCATTACTGTAATTGTATTTATGCTTTAATTTAAATTATTTATTATTATTAAGTTATTCTAATACGTATTATTATATCCTTCATTCATCCTTTCATTTAGAAATCATCGGAATTATTTTGATAAGGTAAGTAATAATAAAAATATGAGTGATAATAATGATAGTGATAATGATAATAGCTAATAATAAATGAATATAAATTTTTCTTTCTTGATTTTTGATCCATTTTTTAAATTTTATTAGTTTTGTTGAAATTTAAAAATGACACGTTCATTTAATATATATCGTTTTTTTTTCTTCTGTTTTATCAATGACAACTAAATCGAAGTTTTTTTTTTTTTTTTTATCAGCCAATTTAACAAATAAGTAGAGAGTTATAGCGATAATAATGATAAATTTGTTTTTTTAACTTAAAATTGGTACTTACTGAAATATTACTCTCTCCTTCCCTCTTTCTCTATCAGCTTATTTCTACTAATTATTAGCTTTTTTTTTGAATAAAAAATTTTTACTTTTAACATTTATTTTAATCTAAGAATTATGGATAAAAACTTCTAAGATTAACTTAGCATCACTGAGTATAGATAGTATCGAATACTGAAAATAGAGGATAATTATGAGATAATAATGACAAATGTACCGCGTTATCTCGGGATAATAGTTTATTATTGTCGCTCGCTCTTTCACTTTTTTTTCACTTTGTAAAAGTTTTTCGTTTAAGCAAATGCTAAAAATTAGCTAAGCTTTCTTTTCGGATACAAATATGAGTGGAAGACAATGAACGAATGAATTTCAATCAATACTTTTAGATTTTTACTTTTAGCAAATTTATGCTATGAATAAAGTAAATGGAGAAATTCATAATTAAACCTATCGTGATTCTCTCTCAGTCTTTCATTCAATTAACTATTAAAGCGAGAGAAAGGGGAGGGGAAAAAGAGAGAAAGGAGTAATAAAGAGAAAACGGTGAAATAAAGAGGATTGAAAGAAAAAGAGAAAGAAAAAAAAACGAAATATTTTGTAGAAAAAAAAAGAAAAGTATATGGCATTTATATTTTTCAATTCTCTAATTTCTTCTAAAACTTAAATTTTCAAATAGCAATTGTTATTTTATAAGAATTTTTCAATTCCATTCAAATAAAAAATAAAGAATGAAATATATCTGAACGATGCAATGTGAATGAATGAATGAATGAAAGAAAGGAAGAAATGCTTTATTAATGAATTTAAATTGATTTAAAAATTTTTTCTAAACAAATCAATTTTATTTCAAAAAAGTAAGAAAAATAAAAAAAAAATAAAAATTTTGCATTAAAAATTTCCGATACAAAAAAAATAAATGAATGAAAAAAAAAACCAAAAAAAAAACCTTAAAAAAAATTTCTTTTTTTCAAAAATATATACAATTTCTTTATAATAATAGTTTATAAGGAGAGGGAGAGAAACAGAGGGGAGGGACAGAGAGAAAGAGGAAAAATATATGCAATTTTTTTCCTAATAATAGTTTCGAAAGGGAAAGAGAGAGGGAGATAAAGAGAAGGAGAGAGAGAGAGAGAGAGAGAGAGAGAGGGAGGAAAAATATAAAATATTTTTCTATGATAATAATTTACAAAGAGAAAGAGAGAGAGAGAGGGAAAAAAGGAGAAGAGGAATAATGGAACAATGTTATGATTTTACGGAATTTTTGTTAAAAATGAATTTCATCGCGTGGATTGTAAAATTGTTCAAATAGCGTGTTGTCATGCACAATTCGTTTTTATTTTTCCAAAAATTTTTTTTCCTTATTTTTATTTTTTTTTTCATTTCTGATAGAAAAGGTTGAAAATAGGTAAAAATGCATTTTGGTGGCAGTAATGAAGGAGAAAATAAAAAATGATTAATGACTTATACTGTGATCTTAAATCATTTTTTTTTTACTCCTCTCTTTTCTCCTTCCCTCTCCCTCTCTCTCTCTCTCTCTCTCTATCTCTTTCTTTTTCATTTTTCCCTCCATCCTCTCTTGCCACTTCATTTCTATATCATTTTTTTTCTCTCTTATTTTTTTAGCAAAATTCTCTTCTTTCAATCTCGTTAATTTTTCTCCCTCTCTCTCTCTCTCTCTCGCTTTCTCTCTTCTTTGATTTAAAAATTAAATTGAATACGATAAAAATCTTTGGTAAAAAAAAGAAATGATAGTGATGAAATTTTGTGATAGGAAGAATGATAAAATATAGGAATTGAATGGAATAGAATAGTTGTAGGAAATTTTGAGATAATGATAAAGAATAGCTATAATGATAGATGAAAGAAAGATGTATGAAAATAGACAAGATAATTAATTAAGAAATTAAATTTGAAATCGAAAAGTTATTCAACTATTTTTCCTAATCGATACATGATATAATAGCCTGAACAAATAATTAAGTAATTAAATTTGAAACCGAAAAATTATTCAATTGTTTTTCTGGTTTTATCAAACATTATTTCTACCATGACTACTATTATAACTATATTTCTATTATAACTATAATTATAACTATTGTAGATCAAAAAAAACTATTATAGACTATTGTAGAATAAATTATAAGATAAAAAATATCGAATGAAAAAAAAAATGAAACGTGTAAAACGTTATCATGACTAATACGTACTACGTACTTTCTTACTCTTCTTTTATACTAATTATAAATAATAAGTATTTTTTTTAAATTTAAATTTCGTTCAACCTGAAATTCTATGAATGAAAAACTCGAATTTAAATTATTCTGAATTTAAACAATTCTGATAAGTGCCAGTAGGCAAGTTTATTTAAAACAAATTTATTAATAAATGAATTTTTAAATTATTCTAAATTTGAACAGTTCTGATAAATGCTAATAGTAAGTTTACTTAAAACAAATTTATTAATAAATGAATTAATCAAAGTGAAAAAAAAAAAGAAAACAAAAAAAATTTTTCATTCTATCTATTTCAATTTTTTTTCATTTCAATTTATTTCAATTTCAATTTTTGATTAAAAATTTTGATTAAAAAACAACAACTGTCAGTGAAAATATTAATATTCACATAAATAATTTTGCTTTTAAAAAAATTGATAAAGGAATAAAATTAAAAAAGAGAAATCACACAAATTTCATAATAAATAAATAACGAACTTTTTTTTTCCGTTGTTGTTTTAAATCTATCTTTCTCGCCCTATTTTTTTTAATAAGCTGGTAGTGTGGTAAAATTGATTTATGATTGATTAGTATGAAGTGATTTGAGATAGAAAAGATGAGAGAGGTGATATCGAGTAGTTTGAAAGAGAGAGAGAAAAAAATACGAGAAAAAGAGAGAGAGAGAGAGAAGGAAAATGGACAAATTGGGATGTAAATTGGATTATAAATCAGGTTGAGATAGCTATTTTGAGAAATGAAAGAAGATTAAAAGGTTTCTAAGAATAGGGATATAAAAATTGAAAAACATTTCTTTTTCTACATTACTCTCTTCCTATTATTGTTATTTGTTTTTGTAATTGAATTACTGATAGTAAGTAATACTAGTAATAGTAGTAGTAGTAGTAGTAGTAGTAGTACTGATAATACTTAAACTTTTCCATTTCAAATCAAGATAAAATCTTATCTGGTTTAGTTGATAAAATTTCATTTTATAATTTTTGATTGACTAGCTAACTAGCTAGCTAACTTGATAAAGATAATTCCCGAAGAGCGTTAATTCCTTTTATCAGAATGACATATCTTAATTGATGAACGTGCAATTTTGGAATATGCATGCATGCAGCAAAAATTACGAAAAGCTTCTTATCTAAAGCTTTCAAAATTCGTCAACTTCAATGATAATTTCAAAGATAAGACGAATAACCTAAAAATATACTAAACTATAAAAGTAACATTTTTCGTTAGAGTAAATTATCCATCGTCAAAATTTTACATAAAACCTAAAATTATTTGTAAAAAAAAAAAAAAAAAGGAAACAATTACAATTAGTAATTAATTACAAGCTTTGCAGATTATCAGCGTAGACTTTTCACTTAACTAAATTACTAGCAATTAATTATTATTTGAATTATTAGCAAATTTAAACAGTTTAACCTACATTAACACTAAGTAAATTAATTTAAAGCATTGCAATTTTTTAACAGCATTTATAAATCATTTAAATTATTTATTATCAATCAATCAATACTATCAGTATACTTTTATCATCAATCAATAAAATTAATTAATTAATTAAAAATTTCCACTCCTCTCTTTTCATTTTCATTGTCTTAAATCTAATAAGTGTGAAGAGAGAAAAGAAAAAAAAAAACGAAAACTTAATTGTAAGATAAACAATAGATAAATTTTGAAAATTTCATGTGACAATTGTCATCAATATTACTTGATTGAAGTAACAATAAATGCCATTTTAACTCAATAATCTCATCAGTTAAAATCTATCAAATCAATTTTGATCACATCATCAACAAAAATTCTTCTATCGGGACAAGAATTAGAACTGATGATGATGATGATGATGGAAAATCTCGGGAAGATAAATGGATCGATGATTATTATCAATTCAAGAGTAATAAATAGTTGATAAAATTTATTGCTTCTCAAATAGCTAACTTTTAGGTAACTTAGTTTGATATTAATTTTAAATTCCACTTAACAGGAAAATCTGATAAAATTTATTACTTCTCAAATAGCTAACTTTTAGGTAACTTAGTTTGATATTAATTTCAAATTTTACTTAACTTTTTAGGAAAAATAACTTTTTTACTTTTTTTTCACACAATCGCTTCATTTTCTTTTATCTTTTTTTTTGTTTTATGCATGTATATTGTTGATTATGATTGATTACGGATAAATGTATGTTTTCATCAAAATGATTGAGTAATAATTAATTATCATTTATCATGATTAATTATTTATTACTGATTGATTCATATGTTTGCATAATGAATGAATTATAATTAAATTGTAACTAATCAATTTCTCTCTTTCTTTCTATTCTCTCTCTTTTTTTTTTTTATTAAGATAAATTTCGATATAAAATTGATTGTGATTGATAGATAGCAACAAATCATTTGGCATTTATTATAGTTAATCAATTATTTATTTAAGATTAATTTCAATGTTAAAATGTTAAAATACGATAATGAATTATTGCATAGTAAATTAGCAATTACATGCAATCATTTATGAAATTTTTTTGAAATTATTTTTTAAATGTTTACATTAAATGGTTGAAATTCGAAAAGTTATAAAAATAATTACTTAATATTGGAAATTGAAATAAAACGAGAAAGTAAATGGTTAAAATTGTAAAAGTTATGAAAACAGTTACTTAATATTGGAAATTGAAATGAAAAGAGAGATCAATTGTATATAAATTCAGATATTCAAAGTTACCGTAATGTACATAGAAAGGGATGAGAAAACTAGAGAGGGAGTGAGAGAGAGAGAGAGAGAGAGAGAGAGAGATAAAAAATGTTAAAATTTGAATATATATTATTCTTTTAATAACGAACAATTGCTTAAATATCTCTAAATGAGAGTAACAAATAAGAAATATTTCGAATATTTACTTGAAAACAAACTTAATTAATCATTTAAATCCGAGTAATCAATAAAACTATTTGAAATACAGATGAAAAATAATTAATATAAAAACTAAGATAGAGATTTTTCATATCATTTCATGAAATAGTCTGCAATTAATTATTTGTTATTTTTAATTCTATTTCATATTAATAGTAATCATAATATTCACAGTGTACTATTTCATAGTATTCATAATTATTATCATATTATTCATAATAATTATTATATTATTCATAATTATTATCATATAATTCATAATTATTATCATATTATTCATAGTATTCATAATCATTATTACACTATTCATAGTACTCATAATCATTATTATATTATTCATAATCATCATCATACTATTCATAGTTATTATCATATTATTCATAGTACTCATAATCATTATTGTATTATTCATAACTATCATCATACTATTCATAGTTATTATCATATTATTCATAGTACTCATAATCATTATTATATTATTCATAATTATCATCATATTATTCATATTATTCATAATTATTATCATTAATAATGATAATTTCAAAAGATTAAAATGAGATAAATAAATAGCAAAAATTATTTAAACAAGTTTTCGTAATATAAGAAATTTTACCAAAAAAAAAACCGTCGATAATTTAAAATAAAAGAAATAAATCTAAAATTTAAAAGACTGAAGAAACGGAACAATTTTTTTTTTTTGTAATAAATTTTAAAAAGAAAAGAAGGGAAAATTTTAATCAAACATACGGAATTTCCAAGAATTGCATTATCGATTGTTTTATTTTCCAACTTTATCATATTCTTGATAGCAGAGGCAATTGTTGTCGGTGTAGCAATGTTATCAGTAGAACTTGTCCTATTGATCGTATCATCATTAATCGATGATGCTGAATCGGAACGTTTTGCGATCATTGATGAATGAATATTTGGATGTTGTTGTTGTTGTTGATGTTGTTGATGTTGATGTTGTTGATGTTGATGCTGATGAGATGATAATAATGATGTTGAGGAGGTGGATGATAATGATGATGATGATGATGATGGTAATATAGATGTAGAAGAAATTGTTTGCTGCTGTGAATATGATAATGATGATGATGATGATGAACCAGTTGTAATTTCGGAAAGACGTCCAAAATTTCCGGAAATATGTCCAGGATTTAATATCGAATACATATTCCAATGTAAATCCGGTTGCAATGATGATGATGATGATGATGATTGTGATTGTGATTGTGATTGTGATTGTGATTGTGATTGTGTAGATTGCATCATTAATATTTTATTTGAATTTGAACAATTTTGTAACCATATATCATCCATATTTTCTTATCACAGTTTATTTATCGTTACTATTAAACAATAAGGTAACTTATTATTGTTATTGTTGTAAACAATAAGGTAACTTGTATTGTTATTATTGTAAATAATAAGTAACTTGTATTGTTGCTGTTGTAGAAAATAAAAATTTTTTTTTTTTTTTTTTTGCAACTGATTAAATATCTTTCTTTAATCAGCTATATTCTATTGTTCTATATTTTTCTTCCGCTTTTTTTTTTCTTTGCCTTTTTCAAATAAATTCAAATTGCACCAAAAAATTTTTGTGACCTGAAAACAAACTTTTTCTAGTTGACAAAAAAAAAAAATCATGAAAGAAAAAACAAAATCATTTCGTTAAATGGAGAATGAGAAAAAAAAAAAAAAAGTAGGATTTAATTGATAATGAGAAGTGTCATTCATCTCAAAAACATTTTCTATCGCAACTTTTCAACATTATTTTTCAACGTTTCAAAAAAAAAAAGAAACAAAAACAAAAAGAAAAATCTCTTTTGTAAAATTTGCAAAAATTTTACAAAAAATAAAAATTTTCATTTATTTTTAATTTTTGATTTTAATTTAATTTTATTCCTTAACTTTTTAATTTAAGAAATTCCTTTTAATAAATTCTTTAAAAAATTTTGATTACATAATGAAAAGTTAGAAAAAAAATACCTTTCTTTTCGTTTATAATAATTAACAAATTACTGTTGATATCATTAAATTTCTACAGTATCCGTTAATTAGTGCATTAATTAACTTTGCTAAAGTTTTACGATTCAAAAAATTTTCAACATTTCTTCTTTCAGATAACATTTATTTGAATAAGCAACAATACGATACGTCGTCACCTGAAGATATGGTACACGTTACGTTTATATTACTTAATACAAAGTAATACCTGTTACGTTTGTCGTTATAGTTGGAACGTAAAAAACGCATAACACGTGTAAACAATTAGTTAATTTCGAGTTTAACCTAATAAATTAAATAAAGATTGTTTGTGATGTGACAAATACAATTAAGAAAAAAAATCATTGATGTATTTCAGATTGAAAAAAAGAATTAATGATAAAATTTCTAGTGATAAAATAATGATAATGATAAATAATGATAAATTATAATTAAGAATAATTAACAAGAAGCTAATAATGATATATACAGTCATTACTAAATATTGTAATCGATTACTATTTGATAATATAACTCTTCTTATTTCATATTTACTTTTACTTATGCAATTAGTTCAAACTTATTAAAAAACAAAATAGAAAAAATTGTAAACAATTGATTTTTTTTTAAGTTAGAAAAAAAATGATATGTGTAATTTCATACTTCTCTCTCTTTCTCTCTCTCTCCCTCTCTCTCTCTCTTTCTTTTGTCCATTTTTGCGCAAAAAATATTGGACGGTAAATTTTTGTTAAACTGCAAAATGGAAACAGATTTTTCGCGAAGTCTAACCTTGGAAATGAACCGATCGGAACGATCAAATCTGAGACATTTCACTAAGACATTTCAATAAAAATTAAAAAAAGAAAGAAATCAATCCATCTAATAACTCATTCATTTATTAACAATCACCTCAAATTACCTAATCACTTACTTTAAATACTGCTAGGATATTCTAATGAAAATATAAATCGATAATTATCTATTCTGATCTAATCTAGAAAATTTCAGATTAACTCTATATTTTGGAGGTAAGTCAGCAATAGAAGTTTTAATATATCCCATTTTCTCTTCTTTCTTTCACATTACCCCTCCCTCCCTCTCTCTCTCTCTCTCTCTCTCTCTTCTCTCTGTAATAAAAAGACTAAGCTTCCGTTCTAATAGCAAACTATGCTTTTCAGACGGGTCAACAAAAGAGAGCAAAGAAAAAAAAAACGATGAAATTCTCTGGAATTATTTTCCATCCAAGCATTTTACACCAATTCACTTAGAATAATAATTTGAAATTGATATTTTAAATAGAAGAAAGATGACGAAATTTTACAAAGAATTTGACCGGAAATTATATTTTTGTCCGAAATTTATAATTTTTCATTTCCGTTCGGTTCATTTCTAAATTTCAGTTAATAAACAATTATTGTTTTTCTGTTTTTGTTTTTTTCTAATCATTGATGTCTCTTTCTTCCTTTTTTCTCTACCTGAAATTCAAATTCCATTTTCTTTACCTCTGAAATTTAAACTTAAAAGTTTACAATTTAGCGAGAAAACGAAATTGGATAAAATACAAAATTATAAACTATAAAATAAAAAATAAAATACAATACTAAATTATTTCAATACTAATTCATAAATGATAAAATTACATAGAATATATAATTTATTAATATTTCAAAATATTGATATTCATTTTATCAGGTGTTTATGAAGACAATACGATGGATTTAATATGATGGATTTGAAGATAATACGATGGATAATATGATTAAGGTAAGATGGAGGATGGATTAGATTTGGCTTTTATTCTATGCTATAATTATTTCAATACTGAAATTACTTTTTAAAAAAAAGTTACTTTTGGCTAAGTAATAATACCTAGACTGTTGCTATTTACTTAGTAAATAAAGGATTTTATGAAAACATAAAGTAGAAATTCAATAATTATTTCATACGATAGATATAATACGATGACTTTAATAAATCTTTTTTACTATTTTAAAAATATTATTTACTGATATTATTGATTACTATTACTCATTACTTGCTTTATATCAAAATACAATACTCGTTACTTTATTTGACTGATATAGTATTCATTACTTAACACAAACTTAACTTGCTAGAAAAGTTTTACGCCTAAAGAAAATGTTAAGACAAGAAAAGTGAGAAAAAGAATGCATATATGAACAAACGGCTGGATGGCGGTTAGCTATGAGAACTATTATTATTATTCATTTATTATTTGGCATGATAGCGAATATATGTCTCTTCTTACAAACATTCTGCGCCGAATAAATGAATGAAAAAAAAATGCATGAAAAAGAAGAGGAAAAAGAGGAAGGAAAAAGGAAAAAGAAGAGGATTTGAAGTAAAAGCAAAATAAAAAAAAAACAGAAGAAAAGTAAAAAAAAAAAAGCAAGGAAAAAATTTCAGAAAGAAGTTAGCATATATCATTGTGCATAAAAATATTTGTTTATTCTAACCGATTTTACGGCTAATAAGTAAATAAACAAAAAAATTCAGTGATTTATAAGTGATAAGTAAAATACTTTTTGCAACACTATAAGTAATTTTTCTATTTTATGACTCTTTTTCAGATTTGAAAAGTTAGAGTGAATTTAAAATTTTGTATCATTTAGTAGAAAAATGATAAATCAATAAAGTTAATATTTAAGCTGGAAATAGATGGATGTTGCTTAATTAAAAAGGAAAATAATGATGATAAAATATTTCTTATCATTCATGATTATTATTTAACTGATATGATAACTGATAACTAACTGATATGAATAGAGGGTATTTTTTTTTATAAAAATTTTAAAAGTTATTTTGACGATTAAGAAATCCTTTAGGTATTTTTCAAGAAAATAAATTCCAAGAAAACAAATTTCTCAAAAAAAAAAATTTAAAAAACAAATTTTTATCATAATTTAAAAAATACAACTTTTCAGGTAAAATACATTTCGAATTAGTTATTGTATCATTCATTTCATTTTACTGTATTCATTTACTATTACTTTGTCATGAAAAAAAATTATGGTCATATTCATATTTATATTACGGTAAAACTATCAAGTATTTGAGTAATTTGAGTAATTAGAGTAATTGAGTGATTTAGCCAATTTCGGCTAATCAGTAATTTAATTAACTTAGCTAATCAGTTAATTAATAGATTCCATCGCTATCTTCTTGACGATATTTTTAATTCGGTATTTCGTGGTGGAAACAATCCAACCTGAAACTTTTGAAAAACTCAGGAAACATGCAAAATGAGTAGGATCGATCAGATATCAAAATGAACTAAACTAATCTTTATCAAATGATAGTTGTCATTATCAGTGATCCAGCTCGCATATTACTGTAAGAGAAAATTCCCTAACCTTTTTAATTTTATCTTTATGCTTTTCGAGTTTTATATAATTTCATCAGATCACTTCTACTCTGATCTTCTATTATAAAGAGTAATCGATCGATTAAGATATTAAGTGTAAAGTATATTTGAGTAT
Organism: Cruorifilaria tuberocauda; assembly: GCA_013365365.1. Taxonomy (NCBI): domain Eukaryota; kingdom Metazoa; phylum Nematoda; class Chromadorea; order Rhabditida; family Onchocercidae; genus Cruorifilaria; species Cruorifilaria tuberocauda. Next base: position 64,614 of record JABVXU010000195.1, on the reverse strand, counting down.
TATAAAGTATATCCAAATGGATTAAATATCATAAAATTGTCTGTCTTCAAAGGAATTTTCCAGAATTATCAGCATATGATTATTTGCATGCAAATAAAATTCTTGATCATATCAAACAAAAAGTTGACCTTTCTGACCTCTTTGTATTGTTTACTAATTTCCTTGACGGAGTTAATAAATATTCGCTACTTTGTTGCTATCATTTATTTATCAAATCGATTATGAAAATTCTTGAAAATGAAAAAAAGCTGATCACATATTTACCTATTCAATGATTACTGTTCTAGCAAACTTTTCTCAATGAAAGTAAACCTAAAGTAATTTCAATTAATCTAATTTAAGGAAAGGAAAATAAAATAATTGAAATCAAAAAATGATACATTATTGCTATTTAATTTTAATCATCTAATCACTGATAAAAACTCAAATGCTGATAAAAATGCTAATCTTAATAATTTTTTTGTTTTATTCTCTTTAATTTGTTTACCTCTGTTTATTTTTTTGCTGTCCATTCTTTCGTTTTTTGTTTATTTTAATTAAAATATACAAAAAAAGAGTAAATAACAAAAAGAGGTAAATAAAATGTAAACAACAAAAAAAAACTTCAAATAAACAAAAAAAGCGAGTAAATCATAGAAAGAGGTAAAATGAGAAAAACAGTTCAATGAATGGATGAATGAATGGATAAAAGAAGGAAGGAAGGAGATTAAAAAAAAAAAAGAAATGCAAAAATTAAAATTCATCGAAACACGAAGAAAGCAACCCTCCCATATTCATCAAACAAAATATTCATTTCATGCAGAGAAAGACACGTAAATACGTAAACACGTAAACACACACATTTACATATATTTACCAAATAGATAAATAAATTGAATAAATTTAAATGTGAAGTGAACCGTTCCCTTTTTCTTTTTTTTTTCTTATTTACTTGAAAGAAAAGAAAAAAAATATTTCATTTAATTTTTTTTTGTTAGTATTCCTCGCATTTTCTGTTTTTTCCCTCTTTTCCCATCAATTTAAAAAAAAAAAAAGAAATAATGAAATGAATGAGAAGAATAGTGATAAGTATTTTTATCATGATAACTGAAATCTTTGTTTAATTATTAAATTTTACTTATTTTATTTTTTATTGTTTAATTATTGAATTACTAAGTTTTATTTATTTCATTTTTTATTAATTAATTATTAAATTATTAAATTCTGTTGTTTAATTATTAAATTTTATTTATTTTATTTATGTTAAATTCTGTTTTTAATTATTAAATTGCTTTTTTTTTGTTCTTTCTAAAATAATTTGAAAATAAAATGTTCCGAAATGTTTCACAGTGAAATCAAATTTAATTCAATTTAGTAAAAAATTTTAAAAAAAAGAAAAATTGTGAAAAAAAGGAATTCTTTAAAAAATTTTTTAAAATTTTAAAGAAATTTTTTTAAAAAGCAGCAATTTAAAAACGGCTATCATATTATTCCTTTCTTGCCTTTTTTTTTTTAATTTGAAATCTACCGTAAACATGCTGAAAAGCATTTTTTCCAAATTTAAAAAAAAGTTTAAAATTTTTTTCTCGCAAGTGAAATAGCTGAAAAGTTGTTAACTGTTAGGAATATTTGAGATACTAAAAAAGCAAAAAAAAAATGAAAAAGGAAAACAAAAAAGGAATTTGACTAATTTGCTGGAGATAGCTGAATTTCTCGGGAGTATATGCTAAGGAAAAAATCAATCAATAGATCGATTGATAATTTTTTTCGGTTTTTTTTTTTGCAAATTAAATTAACCAATTACCACAAATTACAAATAGATGATAAATTGTATTTTTAATGAATCAAAAGAAAAAAAAAAGAATTTTCTGATTATTTACGTATTTTTCCGCTTTTTTTACAAATATTTTTTATAAACAAAGTTTTCTTTTCAATTATTACTTTATTTTCTTTTTTAAATCAAAAAAATTAAAAATAAATTGTTAAAGAGAAATTTTTTAAGTTTTATTAAAAATAAATTTTCCTTACGCATAAATTTGATACTTGAAATAATTGAAATTTGAATATTTGAAATTAGGAAAAATGTAAAAGCTCTTTTCGTTTCAGTTATTTAAATTAATACTTAATAACTGAATAACTTAATAGCTAAGAGAAGAGAAAGAATTATTAAATTAATTTTGTTTTCGAATTAAAATATACAAAATGAATAAATAATGAAAAATAAATGAATTAAAAAGCGAAAAAAAAAGGAACAGGGAGATAAAAAATTTATCACAAATAAATTTTTATATATTTTTACTGATAAAATAGGGAAAGGTAAAAAGGATATGTGGAGAAAGAGAGAGAGAGAGAGAGGGAGAGAGAGAAAAAGTTAGAGGAATGAAAAAAGCGGGAAGAAGATGGAAAATGTTAAATTTTCAACATTTCCAGTGATAGATACCAATCTAATCATTATAAACGACTTCTTCTCAATTCGAAAATTGAGGAACAATTGCGCAAATGATACTTAATTTCTAATAAATCAATGGCCAAATTTTATGGTTAAATTTTTTGAAGAGTGAAATGAGAGAGAGAGAGAGGGAGAGAGAGAGAGAGAGAGAGAGAGAAATGAAACAATTCGAATTTTAGGAGGAATAAATTAATGAATAAAATTTCTAAATTTAAATGATAGTGAAAGCAATCATAGATCGATAATCAATAGGTCAATAGTTAGTTTGATAAAATTAATAAATTGCATTGAAAAAATGAGAAATGAAATAAGGAATTAGCTAGATGAGAGGAAAATACCAATAGATCAATGGATCGTTGGATCGATAGATAATTGGATAAAATGTGTGAATTGAAATGAAAATGAAACAAAGAATTAGCTTAAGATAGATGAATAGATCAATAGGTCAACGGATCAATGGATCGTTGGATCGATAGACAATTTGGATGAAAATGATTGAATTGAAATGAAAAATTGCAAAGAGAAATGAAACAAAGAGTTAGCTTAAAACGAAAAAAGAAAACGGATAGTAATTTGGAGTAATTGTAAAGAGTATGGTACGGGACGGTATCATTCTGAAATCTGACAAATATTTCGGAATTTTTTGGCGCCTACCAAAAATCATTATCAGTTAGTTAGAAATGACAGATGTGAAATTGAGGAAAAAAAGAGAGAAAGAAAGAAAATGAGCTAAAATTAATTTTGAAAAAATTTTTTTTTAAGTTTTGATACTTTTTTTTTAATTATAAATTTTGAAAATTTCAGTACTTTCTTCTTCCTTCTTCAATAATTTATAGTATAAAAAAGTACGCAAGTAATTACTGTATTTCATTAATTTACGGTATGAAAAAAGTAAACAAAAAGAATAAGCGAAGTAATTACTGTATATTCGAATAATTTCTGTATTGTAATTTATAATTTCATAGAATTAAAATTTGTAAAAGTTTGAAGAAACTTTTACTTTAAAAAAACTAAAACCAAAAAAGTGATATTTTAGATATGTAGAAATTAGAAGCAAATTTTAAAAAAAAAACAAAAATAAAAACCAAAAATTATTAATTGACAATTCAGTTTTTCATGAAATAAATATTGAAAAATCTAAATTAACCACTTCAAATTTTACTTTTAAAAGAAAAGCAATGCTGAAAATGGAAATTACCTGGAAAAAAACCTGAAAGCTTTGAATTTCCTTCTTAGAAACTTTTAAAATGATTCACTTACAAAAGAGAAAAAGTAAAGGTGAAGGTATCGGTTCAAGATGGTTAGCTTATATTTAACAGAGTATTTTTTAAGTCGAAAAAAAAGAATGTTAAGCATTAAGTTACAAGATACGTGTGTACGTGCACGTACAGACGGGTGAGATAATTTCAGCGAAGAAAATAATTTTTATAAGTAATAAACTTAACATGTTGGAAGATTTTTGTAATGTGAAAAGTATGGCAGACTGTTTGATGATTGTAATTTGCTAAAATAAAACTTCACTTTGGCCAACTTCTAGCTTAGGCCTTTTTAGAATTGGCTAATTTAATTATCAGTTGCGAAAATCTTCAATGCCATAAAATTATATTTCCATTATCATTAGTATGGTAAACAAAATGGAAAATAAAATGGTTTGATTAAAAATGAATTGGCACAAATTGAAAAATCAAAAATGCTAATAGTAAGTAATCGATACGGTTTAAGTTTATTTAAATTTAATCAAAAAAAATTTTATGATAAAGTTTAAATATTTATAATAGTAAATTTTTGAATTAAATTTCTTCTTATCTGAAATTTATCATTTCATATCTAAACTTAAAAAATTATCAGTAATACAGTAATACAGTGTATTTTTATATTTCCTCGATTAGCTTACTGTTTTATTTCAAAAAAAAATTACAAATAATTAATTTGAAAATATCATTGTTTTTATCTATCAATAATTATGCAAATATTTTCTTGCATTACAAGTTTAATTTAAAGTAATTAAAAATTATGCAATTTATAGTTTCTGCTAAATTTGCTACAATAAAAGAATATTTTATGTTTATTTTAATTCCTTGCATTTTCATTTTCATTGTTAATATTATGAGTTTTTTTTGACTTTACTCTTAGATTAAAACCTTATTTCGCTACAAGGTTTATTTTTTTAGTCTTTGACTTTATTTTAGATTAAACTTTTGTTTAACTACAAAGTTTATTTTTTTTTGCAAATTAATCAATTACCTATTTTTTAGGTATTTTTCTTTCGCTTCTTTTTATTTTTCTAAAAATATCAACCTTAGGTTAATATTAACCTTACTGCTTAATTATATATAAATTAATTTTTTGGGCAAAAAAAAAGCGAGAAAAGAGATTAATACTGAAAAGTCTTTCACTTTACTTTAGATTAAACTTTTGTTTAACTACAAAGTTTATTTTTATTATTTTATTTTTAATTTTCTCTCCGTACTTTTTTCTAAAAATATCAACCTTAGGTTAATAGCAACCTTACTGCTTAATTCTATATAAATTAATTTTTTTGGGCAAAAAAAAAGCAAGAAAAGAGATTAATACTGAAATATATTTTGTTGGTGATAAATGTTTAATGATCTTCCTAAAACTTCCAATTGACAAATGATAGTCATTAAAAACAAATTAATTGAATTAATTAATGATTGCCTATCATGCTTTCCAATATATCAAAATTTCCTCCTACTAAAAGAGTAACAATAAATTGTCTCTATCTACCTCATCGATACACTAATGAATGAAATTTACGAGGAGCATTTTTTTTTTTTTTGTTAAATTTTCCATTAAAAGTTAAAATAAAATAATGCAACTAACACTTATCAATAAACAGATAAGCGTAATTAGTGAAAATTTTAATTGACAAATTAATGGATGAATAAATTTGCTGATCGAACAAAATTGATTAGGTAATTACGTTAGACATTAAGCGCTAATTTTACTCCGTAACAATTAAAAAATTTAATGTGAAAATATTTGATTTAGAAATTTGAAAATTAATATCAATGTGATTGCATTTTTTTTTCTTTCAGAATTATTATAATTTTAAATGAATGAATTGAATTGATATGATAGTGAATGATAGGGAATGATAGTGAATTTAATTTGATTGATAAGAAATTAGGAAAAATAAGTCAAATAATAAGAAAGAGTGGTAAATGATTAAAAAAAGTATACGAATTTAAGATATCTTAAATATATTTAATTGATAAACTAGTAAAATATATGAATTTGAAGTTAGAAACAAAAAAAATATATAAGAAAGCTTTTATAATTAAATAGCTGATAATTTTTAAAAGCATTAGAGATAACTTATTTATCTTACCTTATCAATTATTATTTTCATTATTAATATTATGAGTTTTTTTGACTTTACTCTTAGATTAAAACCTTGTTTTGCTACAAAGTTTATTTTTCTATCTTTGACTCTACTTTAGATTAAACCTTTGTTTTACTACACACAGAATAGCTTTAATACTTTTACATTGTTTTTCAGGTAGTCTTGTAAAAGAAAGAAAGGTTATCAAAATTTTTGATAACATTTTTAAGTTTAGTATTGATATCTGATTAAATAATCAAAAATGCTATCAAAAAAAAAAACCAATGAGAGTAATTACGTCATCTTGAATGAAATGTAATCTGAAAACCTAAAGTAATCTTAAAGTAATTTGATTGAGAATCACGTAATCTTGAATGAAACGTAATCTTAAAGTAATTTGATTAAGAATCACGTAGTCCTAAATGAAACGTAATCTTAAAGTAATTTGATTTTGATTAAGAATCACATAATCTTAAAGTAATTTAATTAAAAATCAAGTAGTGTTGAATGAAACGTAATCCGAAAGTTTAAAGTAATATTAAAGTAATTTGATTAAATTATTAAAAATACTGTAAGCATATAAAAGTAAGCCAATTAGTAATAATGATAACAATGGAAAAGTTAAACAATCTTAAACGTCTGCTTTTCTACAGTATTCAATAGTGATGACAAAAGAGATAAGCGGTATTGTGTAAAGAGTAAATAAACAATTTAATCCTTTCATGAATGACGTTAAATTTTTTATAAATAGGGATAATCCTTCCGTGAAATGACGGAAACTTTCAATGAATAAGTCAATCACTTCCGTGAAATGACGTTAAACTTTGATAGAAAGATTAATCCTAACTTTAATAGATACTATAATTTCCCCGCAAATAATGATAAACTTTGATAAATGGATTAAGCTATTCATAAAATGACGTAGATCAAATCTCAAAGAAAACGTTAATGAATCATAACTTTAATGCTTACTATAATCTTCCCGTAAATAATGATAAACTTTGATAAAACGTTTAATCCATTCATAAAGTGACGTTAAATGACGTTAATGAATCATCATAATTTTAATTAACAGTATAATCTTCCTGCAAATAATGATAAATTTTGATAAATGGATTAACGTATTCATAAAATGACGTACGTCAAATCTCAATCTCAATGAATAGATTAATTTACTTCAAGTTCCTTTTTTTCCTCAATCGAATAATTGTTAAATTTGAATAAACAAAATAATACTACTATAAATGAGACCTAAATTTTCAATATTTAAAGACAAAAAAAGAAAGTTTCTATGAAATCTGATAAAATCATTTATCATTCACTAGTAAATAACTTAAGTAGAACATTTAAATCGATCAATCAACAATTTATGATTATGTTTTTCAAATGAAAATGAAAAAAAAATCAATCATGTTGTCATCAATTGAGGGTAATTGTTATCGAAGTTGTAAAAAAAAAAAAAAAAAGAAAGTGAAAAATTAAAGTAATCAACGATTAAGCAAACAACAATCGATTTTCTCTATTTTTCATTTTCTGTTTTGCTTATTCTCAATGATAAATGTTAGCTGAATATAAAATATGTTTCATTTCACACTTTTCAAAATTCACTTCTCAAACTGATTTCTTCATTTTTGTTTCCTTCAAGAATTCTAGATGAGAAGAAGAAGAAAGATTCTGGAAGATTGGAATGAGAAAAAGATTCCTGAAAAAGATTTGTGATGCAAAGGGAGGAAAAAAAGAAAGTTGAAAACGAAAGTTCGAAAAATGTTGAATCCAAAAGAATTTTTCAATTCCATCAGGAATATAATCAGAGGCACTTTTTGTTTTTTCTTTATTTTTTTGTTCCAACTATTTTTCAAAAAATCCTATGAGAATGTAGAAAATTTTGACGGAGTAATAAGCCGAAAAGTTAACTTGAGACAAATAATCCTGTGCTTTCTTTTCTTGTGAAATAAGGGAAAGCGAGTAATTATAGATATATCATGGAATTTTTTTTTTTTGTTAATTTTTAATAATTTTTGTAACTAAATTTATCAAATTATATATGAAAATTTTTCATTTTTATTAGAGTAATAAGCATGAAAAGTAATTAAAATAAGTTAAGAAATGAAAAATGAAAGTAAGTAAATAAGAGATAACTTATCTGCCTTTTAAAGAACTGTCAATCATATCTGAACTGAAATTTAGAATTAGTATGAAATAAATGCATTTGCATAGAAAATTAAAATAAAGTTAGTAATTGGAATTTTATAAATAAGTCATTTCAAAGAGGGGAAAGTATTAGCGATCAAATCAATCAAGAGATTGCGAGGTCAAATGATACGTTTGAGTTAAAGTTCAACAGATTCATCATGAGCTCGATCAGATCAATTTTTTTCACCTCTTTCTTCCTTTATCCTTTCTCATTGTATTTCTGAGAAATAATAATAAAACGATTAGCTAACTCAAAGCATACCAATGAATGAATTGAAAAAAGAAAAATTGAATGCGATGTGTTGTGCTGAAAGCAAAAGATGATGATGATACACAAGGTAGCATAACCTTTGACCTTTGTTTCATTCTGTGAAAGTAGGAAATACTCGAGTGATTATTTCCGCGGCTAATCCTAAGGTATCTTTTTCATAATATATGAAATAAAATAATAATTAATTCAGTGATTTAATCCGTTTTAATTAATAGAAATGAATTAAATGGATGGATCATGGATGAATAATATGAATTAAAAAACGAAACAAAAGCAAAATATGAAATACTGATTGATTGATTGATTGATTTTTCAATATTTCTAAAAAAGCAAAATGATATATTTCGTTTATAAATTTCCAAGTTTTTCCATTTCTGTCTATTACTTAAATTAATAAAGTAAAACTACCCAATGCTATAACTGTAAGCAATCTTTATCAATTATATGTTTATCGCCACAGCAGTATTATCAAGGATAATCTATCCATCGATTATTTTTTCGTTTCTCTTTTTTCTTTGAAAATTCAAGAAAAGAGGAAAGAGGACTATCTATCAATCATATCGGAAAATACTGCAAAAAAAGTAGTTCAATTTACAGTTCTTTAAATTATTTAAGATGAAATTTTTTTAATTCAAAAATTTAAAAAACCGAATAAGAATATAGTTCAATTTTAATGAATACATGATATAATCAAAAAAATAATTCAGAACAAAGTTGGAATTTTCCGGATAACTATTTTCTTCTACCTGATTCTTCATGATAACTATCGGAACTTATTTGTCTATATCCTAAAATGACTAGCAAAATTTTTAGTTACTATTTATAGGAAAAGTTTCGACAAATGCTAATCATTATTTTGAAATAATCTTATCACTGCGAAAAAATTGTTAATTACAATAATAATATAATTATCATTATCATATCTATATATTTATCAATAATTATCATTATCATATCTTTAATTATCATAATAATTATCGTTATCACATATAATAATTATCATTATCGTAACATTTTTTCATCATTTTTAGCTAACCAAAAGATTTTAAACCATGTCAAGGTAAACAAATTAAATTAAAGATATTCAATTTATATCACTATGATACATTTCAATTTTTTATAAACCAAACAATTTACCTAAATTTACTAAATAATTTACTTTTTATTTGTTGCATTAATTTACATTTTTATCTTTCTCACGCTCTTCCTTTCCCTCTCTCTCTCTCTCTCTCTCTCTTTTGTTTGACATTTTTCCTTTCGTTATTTATTTGATAATGACGAAAGGCATGAAGGATAAGTGTTCTGTCAAATGTCAAATGTTGACAGTTAAATGGTCAATTAAAAACTTTTCCCATTAACATTAGCTTCCTCTTCGTAATTATCTTAAATTCTGACAGTATCCATTTCTCATTTCAAATATATTAAACTTCTCCTTAAATATTACTGTATCACTACGATCCAGTAGTTAAGTTGATAAGTATAAAACAATATAGAAAAAAAAAAGGAAATTTTATAACTGAAACAGTAATCTGCGAGATCGTATTTACTTCATATTCATTCTTTCTCTAAAACAGTAATCCTTACAGTACCAAAATCTGTTTATCTCTTCGTTTTTCTCCTCTGAAACAGTAATCCGCATAGTGTTAGACTATTTATACGTGACCTTCTTTTATAACTTATCTGATAAAAGTATTAGAAAGTAAGGACGAGGCAATATTATAAATTTTGATTATAAGTTAATTATAAGTACTAAGTCATCATTTATACGTGACCTTCTTTTATAACTTATCTGATAGAAAAGTATTAGAAAGTAAGGACGAGGCAACATTTTAAATTTTTATTATAAATTAATTATAAGTACTAAGTTACCATTTATACGTGACCTTCTTTTATAACTTATCTGATAAAATTATTAGAAAGTAAGGATGAGGCAACATTATAAATTTTAATTATAAGTTATAATAGTTATGATTATAAGTTACTTATAAGTACTAAGTTATGAAAAAGAAAACGGATCAAAATTTCCGTACTAATAAAAATGTTAAACGAAAAAAATTGTTAGAATTATAAAAATGATATTTGCAAAATTAAACTTTATTCTTATTTATCATAAATATCAATCGTTGGTTATAATATTAATAATCATTATTCTGTTGTTTAATAATCTGCTAAGACCCATTGATGATTATAATAGCAAAATAATGACAATAATAATCGTGATAATAGCAAAAGATTAGTAATAATGAATATAATTCTTGCCATCATTAACTGATTAATAATAGTGAAAAAAAAAGAGAAAATTACAAAAATAATATGAATGAATAATAAATATCATATAATTATGCATCAACAAAATTAACAAAAGTTATTAAAGCAAAAAAAATGTAAAAATAATTTCGAAATAATTTAACAATTCATCGTTATCATCATTTATTATCATTATCAATAATTTAACATTTCATCGTTATTATTATTTATTATTTCTAATAATAATCAAACAATTCATCGTTATCATCATTTATTATCATTATTAACAATTTAACAATTCATCGTTATTATTATTTATTATCATTATTATTATCATTATAGCATTTTAACAATAGCAATAACTAATTTATCATATTGTCATAGATGAAACTAAAAAGTTGAATTTTTTTTACAGATAATAACTCACTTTTGTTTTCATCTTATATAATATGAGAGAAGTATATGTGAAAAGATGAGATGATTTAAAAGAGGGAGAGAGAGAAAGGAGGGAAAGAGGTAAATAATAGACGAATTAAGAGGGTGGAGTTGATGATATACTTCATTTACTGGATAGGATTGATAGATCGGATAGATTGGATAGATGGATCGGATAGATGGATTTGATAGATCGGTTAAATAGATATATCTGAATGTTTCCCGATTCATCTCCCAGAAATTTCATCGAAGATACACATATATATATATATATATAGAAGATTTACTTTAACCCTTTATGCTGTAATCCGTATTAGCACAATCCACAAAAGTCAATCGCTCGTTTCCTACGACAATATCGCAGGATGTTCGGAAAAAAAAAATTTTTTTTTTTTCGTTACATTGAAACAGATGTGATAAGATTTTTCCTTTTTGATTTTTATTTAAGAGCGGATAAAATAAGAGAAAAGGATGTGAATGATATAGCTAAAAGAAGAGAGAAAGAGAGAGAGAGAGAGAGAGAGAAAGAAAGAAAGAAAAAAAATCTTTTTTTTTTGTTTATTGTTTATTGTTAGCATAAAATATGAAAATGAGATTGGAGGAAAAAAGATGAAAAGAAAGCGAAGAATTATATGATAGTAAAAATTAGCATTCAAATTATTCGATAGAAATGTTGCATAAATTGCAACTATAATTTTGAACGAAGGAAATGTTAAATGTTTAACGGATGAAGAAAATAATCAAACTAAAATGATAGTGATAATGATAATAATAATAGTGATAATATGATAAATAGAATTTGAGAATTTAAAATAAAAAAATTAAAATGATTAAAAAATTAAAATGAAAAAATTAAAATGAAAATGATAGCGATAGTGATAATAATGATAAATAAAAATTTGAGAATTAATTAAAATAATAACGATAGTGATAAAAATTTCAGATAATATTGGTAATAATGATAAGTAAAAATTTGTGAATTAATTAAAATAATAACGATAGTGATAAAAATTTTAGATAATAGTGATAATAATGATAAATAAAAATTTGAGAATTTTTTATTTAGCAATTTCTTTTTTAAATCCTTAAACAGTATATATATATTTGCATGCTTCCTTTCAGACTTATCCTTATCAAAATACTTGATAATAATTCACAAAAAAAGAGAGAACATGTAAATATATTTCTCGTTTTCAAGATTATGAATTATCATCCATGGAAATTCATGCTATCATTTTTTACCAAATCTTAATCTTATGATATGTTTAAATAAATTTTAATAAATTTAAATAAATTGTTAAACATACTGGAATGATCTGTCTATTAGCATTATAGTTATCATAAATATTAATAGCTTATTAACCTGAAATATCATATTTTTATCACTCATTAACGTAATCAACTTCTATTGAATCTTATTGTTTGTATATTGTACTACTGGAAATTATTGCATTTAACTTTTATTTACTTATTTCCAAAGTAAGTATGACTTTTACTTAGTTATTTCCAAAGTAAGTAATTTTTTTCTTAAAAATTTTTATAGTTGTAAATAAAAATAATATTCATTACACTCATGCGCCCATACATATAAATATGCTAATTTGAGCTAATCAATTTTCCTTCCTAACTTTTTCTTTTGTTTACAATAAACAAATAACTAATGAATTATAATTAATTTAAAAAACGAAAACAAAAAGGAGAAAACGAAGATTTGATGATGGATCATGAAGACTTTAAGCCTTTTATGAATGATTATATATTCACTTCATGAACAACGAGTTCAACCTTCATTTAACTTTTTATGCAAATTATCTCCTTTGTTTCAGCTTTATTTTATTCATCCTCTTTCCCTCTCTCCCTCCCTCTCTCTCTCTCTTTCTCTTCTCTTTGTATCATTCTTAATCTTTAGTTATTGTTGTGCATAAAACGTAAAACTGTAGAATGAAATGACTGTCACACGTGTCACAGCCATATAGTCCTTTATTCCATCATTCCTTTTGTCTTTATTATTCATTTATATTCAGGGGAATCGCTGGACACTACCGCTTCATTTACAATCACCAAAATTTGCATTTTCATCTTTCTGCGCCATTTGATCGATGGATTAAACCTGAATATTTCACAGTATTAAACCTTCGCTTCAATTAATTATCATAGCAAATTTCGAAAATATTACATGGATTTGTTACTGTTAATTTTGTTACAGTAGGAATCGCTCATGAAGTTACTGTCAATTTTGTTACAGTAGGAATTGCTCATGAAGTTACTGTCAATTTTGTTACGCTAGGAATTTTCATGATAGTTTAAAAAAATATTCAAATTTTATTATTTCTAATATCAAGAAACGATGATAATAAAATGATAAATAATTTGAATAGCAATAATAGCTAACGATGATAACGCAATGGTTGATAAACTATCAAAAAAATTTTCAACTCTAAAACATTAATATATATCATACGAAATTCTTGTTAAACTGATTATTTAAATGACGATGATAATGATAATGGTAGGTGATAATGATAACTACAATGATGATGGTAATGATAGTAAATATCATGCCAAGAAAATATTTAAACTATTAAATTTTTAAATTCGTTATTTCCTTATCACTATTATCAATTCTGTTGATTAAATCATCAAATCAACTATATCGATGTAATTATCATCGTTAATCATTTTTAGCTTTCAAGAGTTAGTCTACTTAAGATAAAGCAGTTATACTAAAATTACTATTCTTTAAAATGTGTTAATAGTATTCTTCAAAAAGTATAAAGTATGATAAGTGTGTTGCAAAGATAAGAATAAGATCAGGTGATGAAAGTTGGATGATGAATTGTAAAATGACATATTATATTTAATTATACATGAGAATTATAAGGTATATGATTAATTGTCAGTAATAGTAATAGTAATAACAATAATACTTAATCATTTCCACATGTCTGTTCAATCAAAAACTTTTTGATCTCCACTTGAAAACTTCAATTTTATGACTCATTTTATTATCACTTAAACAGATGAATTACTGTCATTCATTTATCTTTTGCAATTGTCAAATTAAGAAAGAGAGAGAGAGAGAAAGAGAAAATAAAAAAAAAAATATGCTTATTATTATTACTCTTATCATCGTCTACTTTTTTTTGCATTTCAAGTGTTGCATATTTGCATAGATAGTCCAGTGATGATTATGACAAGTTCAAGGGTCATTGAGCCAATGATATGTTTATGATCGGCATCTTTCAGTTTCTCTCGTTTTTTCTTTTCTTTCCATCTGAATGAAGGAAAGAAAAGTAAGTAAAAAATAAGATAGCTAAGAGAAGGTAAAGCTAAAAAAAAAAAAAGAAAAGGATAGAAAGAGGAAATGGATAGTTGTGGACAGAAGATGGACGAATGGACGGATGAATGGACGATGGATAGATGGATTACGGGTGGATTTGGGGGATATCAGATTAATTTTCAGTGATGTAATATCTACCGGTACTATCCTTTTGATGACATATGTGATGAAAGTGAACTGTATATGATACAAAAAAAAAAAAAATACTCTTCCGCTTACTTTCATCTTAGCTTTTCTTTCAATCTAACCAAAAAAAAGTGAATTCACTTTGAAAATGATAGATAATTCGTTGTTATTGTTAGGAAAATATTACGGAAATCATTTGGCTAATTTTTTCTTTCTCTTTTTTCTTTGCCAAAAAATTAGGGAGCAAAAATGATTTCTGACCAGATCTCTATTATAACTTACAACTTTTAAACATAACAGTGACCAGTAATGATATCTGGCGATATGCAAAATCTTTCGTTTACTTAAAAAATCCTTCCCTTTTGATCTAAGCGAAAATATATTAGAAAACAATTAGATTATCGATTAAATTTCTTAGAAATTACAAAATTGATTGCAGAAGAAAAAAATTATTTTGAAATGTAAAAAATAAACTTTTTTCTAAAGTGCAAAAATAGTTTTTTTTTTTTGAAAAATTAAAAAAATGAAAATATCGAAAACTTTGAGGAATATTTAAAATATACACTTTGATGTTTTGTTTTACTTTTTCTTAATATTTCTGGGAATATTATTTAGCCTCAGGATTTTATTGAAATATAAAGTTTCCCTACAATTAAATATTACTGTAGTGAAAAATTCGGTATTATTTGCTAAATTATTATTTTCAAGATGAATGATATCACTACTGTATTAGACAGTATTTTGAATGTATTTTTAAGTTTGAAATAACAAAAGAAAAAAAAAAGAAAAAACAATTATTTGAAACTTTTATTAAAATTGAAATTCAGTTATAATTAATTAGGTAATTATTATCATACACTACGAATATATTAACTATCTTAATTAATCTTTACCTAAAAATAACAAACACAAATATTTACAAATATATCATTTAACAAAGTTAAATACAACACATAATCAAATAAATTTCCAAACGATACACATAGAATAGAAAGATAAATACCTTAATCATAAGACATAATCATGATAAATTTTACATTAGCACATTACAGTTCACATATAATAACGAATAAAGTTAACATTACTAACAATCGTAATAACTATTCAAATTCCTAAACTGTCTTTTTTTTTTGTTTTATTCTTTTCTCTATCATCTTTTCAGTATATCACATGTGCAAAATAAATAGTATCAATAAAATTGTTATTTAATTAACATGAAAATTTTTCATTAAAAGGATATCATCAATACAATAATAGAGCACAAATGAATAGTTTGTTAATATTAGTTCATACTATTAAAAGTCGTTTTAATGAATATAAATGAAAAGTAATTGTCACGATCAGATGACAGTAATGTCAATCAATCGAATTGAAATAGTTTATTTAAAATTACTCCTTCTTCTTCTTCTTTTAATATTATTCTCGAATAATTCTAATTGTAAAATTCATTTTGCTCCGATCATTTCATATATTATTTGATGTCATACGTAACGTATATGTATATTGAATTATTCTAAATTTAAATTCTTCCGTATCCTTCATTTATTTTTATATTTACATCAAATTTTCATTAACACGAATCAATAAAGAGAAGGAAATAAAGAAAAAAAAGAGGTAAATGAAAATAATTTATTACATTTAAAACAATGTAATTTTAATCTTTAATTTTTCCAATTTTTATTTTTCATTTTTTTTAATTTGCATAAATTTGTTTTGATCAATAGAATATAAAATTTATATTAATTACATTGTTAAAAAATAAATTCTTAACTTAACTTATTCTCTCTAATAAATTCTTAATTTAAAAAATGATAAGAAAGAATATCAAAGTATTATCATGCATATATATATATATATATATATACATGTATATGTTAAGCAATCATTTAAAATTTTTGATGTTTCCTTTTAAAATATTTGAAATCAAAAAATTAAACTATATTTTCAATTTGACTTCCTTTTTTCATAATAAATCAATACAATCAACATATCAATAATCAATAGATATTGATTAAAGTAAAGTATTATATACAATCAACATAACAATAATCAATATATATTGATTAAACTAAAGTATTATATACAATCAACATAACAATAATCAATATATATTGATTAAACTAAAGTATTATCAAATATTTGAATTAATTCAAATTCTCTTTACCGCTAAAAAGGAAAAAAGGAAAAAAAAAAGAACGGATAACTGATGTTAAATCCGTATTTATCGTTTCTTATCTACTCGTTATAATTATAGATCGTTAAGAAGTAGTAAAGACTCGTGAGAAGGATGTCAACAATGTGATGGCGGTATGATCGGTGAATTCTTCAATGCAAAACCTTTCCGATATTTACGATAACAGTTCCCTCATCATTTCCTTGCTTCTTTTTTCCTTTTCACTAACTGATTGATTGATTGATTGATTGACTGATCGATCGATCGATTGATTCAAATCTTTGAACAATCACTTTTCCTTTTTTCCTTTCATTATCGATATTAATAATCACAAAGTTGTTCATTCATTTCGTCATTTCCTTCAATAAATTAATTATTATTATTTTTTTTTCCTACAATTTATTGCTAACGAATAATTTGCATAATAAAAGAGATGGAAAAAAAATTTGCCAAATAATTAAATAAAATTTAAAATAATATTTCGAAGATTTAAAAATTTTAAATAAATACAAAAGATTCTAATAGTCAAAAAAAAAGATCGCTAAAACAAAAATTAAATTAGAAATTAAAATTATCAAAATTTGCAAATATTTTATTTCCTTATTTTCTTTTTTCTCTCCTAATTTAGTTTTTCTTACTAATAAATATCGTTTGAAGATGATATATTTTCCATGATTAAGATAATCCACATGCTTATCTCACTACATTAATCACAGTAATTTTCTCAATAATACCGACCGGAAATCATTTATGAGATTAATCGCAAAATTACTTCGAAACATTATCGCATTGTTGCAATCAGGATTATAATATTTTGAATAAATTTTCGAATCATTGATAAACAAAAAAACAAATAAGATCATAAAAAATAAATCAAAATTTAGCACAAAATTTCGATTTGAAAATTTTCTAAAAAAAATTTATATAAACAGAAAAAGAAATGAACATAAGGAGAAGAAACATTTTAGGAATTTCTAGATTTTCTTTTTGGATCCTACTATACGACAATTGTGGCTGTAAATTTCACGTCCTACCCTGTAACATCTGGTGGACCATACAAATGACACATGGTAACAACAACAACGATCGTTTCCCTTCTTTCTTCCGTTCTTTTTCCTGTTGCTTTTTCAAGCTTTGTGTACTTTGTACTAATTTAGCTTCTTCTTCCCTTTCTTTAAATATCTAACAAATAAGTACCGAAATGTTGCTTAATATTTCACAAGAAAATGCAACAATTCAGCTATGTCAGACTGTAAAGAAACAATAAGTTAGAAAAGATAGTAATAACATATTAAATTATATCATATTAAATTCTTAGTGAATAATCCGACAAATGAATCTTATTTGATGGAAAAACAAAGAATAAATTACTAATATAAATAAATTATATTAAAAGATATGATACTTATGTCATGACTATATTATATGCTATAGTTATGACATATTCAGGTAATAAGATAACATTCCAAAAAAGCATTCAAAATGAAAAATGAATTCCTATTATTGGTGGTCATTTCATCATTATACAGGGCCTATTAATCAAATATTCACGAATCAGATAATTTTAATTGAAAAAAAATATGGTCCTATGAAAAATCACTAAGGAAAGCTAGATAATTATAATATAGTTGAAATAAATTAATTGAAATCTATATTACAAATGAATTAAATAAACTCAGAAAATAACATCATCAAGATAACATATGACACTGAAAGAAATTTTACCATCCAAAGCTATTTAAGAAATCAAAAGTATAAAATTTACATAGCTGTACAATATTAAGCTTTATTTTGCTATTTGGATTCACAACCGGACATTAAAAAACCGAAAAGCTTTGTAAAATCATACAAGTACAAAAGAAACTGAAATTGCCCAATTGTCAGGGATTATTTACAAGAAAATTATCTAATGATTCTAATTCATTCACTCATCGATTAATGCACGCTGTACAAGTATCAGTGCGCTTTTTCGTTTATTTCGTTCTTCCATCAAATTTAAACGAAGCGTTTTGATATGTTCATCTTTCGCAGCCATTTCGGTACGCAATCTCCGACACTGAAATAATTACTGAATTGTAAAAAAAAAAATGAACTGAATGCAGACGGAAACAATATTGCAATGAACTGTTCACCAAAAAATTCATTATATAATAAATTGCACGATCATATGATCGATCAAGCGCGATGCATATGAGAATGCAGATATTAATAACAAATAATGCCAGCAAAAGCAAGCAGAGATACAATATTACTAAATTTGTGTAAAAAATTAACAATTATAGAGAAAATAATCAATGACAACCGCTTTTCAACACTTTTTCATGCCCAGTTCAACTAAGATCTTAATCTCCCCCCTTTCCTTGTTTTTTGAGATCTACTTCAAAAAATCAATCGCATCTTGCCTCAAAAAGGGTTGATTTTATTCTTTACTTGAAGCTATAATAAATACAGCTATTATGGATAACTGAACAATAAAAATTCCATCTAACAGCAAAAAACAACAATTACACAACTTTCTTACAGATTAAAGATAAAATTGAAAACATGGCTTTAGGCAAAGACAAACTTCGGCTTCCAGACGACGATAATCACGAAGAAACGATTCAACTTGTCCAGCAAACTGCCCTGTAGAATCACTGCTTACAGCTGATGAACCCGCCTCGGCATCTCTATAAGCAGAAGTTTGTAGTTAAATACACCGTCATTTAGATAAGAATAGAACACCAACTAAAAGTAATATAAATAATCAGTCAACTAGTTCAATATATGGATTTCTCATTAATTTCTAAATCTCCAGAACAGTCGAACAATGGAAATATTCGGTCCTCACTTCAATCCACCTCCAAATAGTCAGAAATCAAAATCAAATTTATCTCGAATATCAATATCACAACTTAAAAAACAGTTTACTATAAATTAAAATAAGATAGTTAACATCAGTAATTTCTATAAGGATGTATAATTTATAATTTCTGTGAAACTAGTAAAAGAAGTGCAATTATTGTCTTACCCGTTGGATGAACCAGCGAAGATAACTTCTCCAGATGATGAAACTTCAGAATTCTCACTAGCATTGCTTACGTTATATCGAACAAGAGAATTTTTAGACTGAAACAAAGATAAAGGTAGAATAGACTTCTTAACAGTGGTGAGGTTTTAATTAAAGTATCAATTTAAATTTTGAAGACTTTCAGTTTCAAATTTAATTTTAACTTTACTCTGTCCTCATGATTGTTAAAATTATTTTAGAAACGATACAAGATTAAACTCCACTTCCTTGCTACCGCCGAATCGGTAAAATGACATTTCGTTATTTATTACATCTTTGTCTCTTACTGTATCATAATGAATAATATTATATATTCAACGTCAAAAAAGTTTATTTGTAATTGTAATAAATATTGAAATTTGAAGCTTGGTTAAACATACCACGACAAATAAACTATACCAGATATTACTAGTGACTCAGTTAAATCAGGTAGTAATCAAATAATTTTTAGGCAACTCACGTTATTTGATATCGGCGCAGAACAAAGAAACGAATGGAGTTCAGTATCTTGCGAGCTACCCGTGGCATCGTCTGTCCAATCATGATTCCGATGTACACCTAATGGAAGAAAAGACACAATATACTTTATAATGTAACAATATGCAACAATATCACACGATTAAAACGGGATTTCATGAGTTTATATAATTATGAGATTATTTTTGCAAAATATCATTTTCTATAAAGTAGAGAAAACCAATCAAACAACTATATATCTTTGGCAACAAATTTAACATCAATCCTTGCATAATCTAATTTACTTTATATTCATTAAGCTACAATAAATAAATGATTACTTATGCAGACTAACCTTCATTTACAACTTCATAATTTAGAATGGAACCGTCAGCAGTATTACCTTCCGAAGTGCATGCTTCTGCTTTGACACCTCTTTTTGAAACAAGCTGAAATAGATCATCATGAGATGAAGTTATTTCAAAATAAAATTATGAACGATAATGCATTCTACGTATGCTAAAAGTTTACTGCTACAAGCTCCCTACAAAATATTATCTGAAAATAAACACTGCCTCTTTCTTTAATTTGTTTCCAATCTCATACAAACAAAGAATATTAAAAAGGAAGAAAAGAAAGACGATTAGAAATTTAAACCAGCCTCTCTGATTGATTGATGCACATCACCGAAAAATGTCCCCTGTTTTGCACCTTCTAATAAATCAAAATACAGCAAATATTCATGTTTATGTTTACAACGAAGATGCTTTGTAGCGTTTGTCGTATTTGGAGGACCAGTAAATCCATTGCCACACATCAAACACATATATCCCAGGGTAAGTCCACCAGATTTATAAAACTTGAAAAAATTCCATACAGGGTGTTTCGGGCCTGCAAAAATATCTTCCAAAAACTGGTGATTATAAAATGTTAAAAAGGGCAGAAAAGATTACAGGAAAACCACATAGTATAGTGCATAAAATTTCTAAAGCGAAAATGTTACTAATGGAAACTATAACAATAAATAACAAGTAAAATGCAAGTATATTTTCGAACTGAAGCGAAAGATTCACCTCTGGGACGGCCCTTCGGACGATAACGATCTATATATTCGGCTTCACCAGGATTTAATGCATTGCTTAAACTAATCAGTAAGTGAGATGCATTTTCGTCAGAGTCAATTTCATTCTTTACATTATTTTTCCCTCTAAGATGTTCTCCACGGCTAGCCTGAAAATGTATCCAGAATTAGAAAGTGGGCATCAATCTTGTGAACACTGGATATTGTTAGATGTAAATACATGTTATTAAATTCTGTGGAATTATGTCATTATACAAAATTAAAATTAGTCGGTTAATTTCAAAAACTTATTCGTCTGTTTGGAAGCGACAATTGCACGTCACAGTGTTGCGGTTGAACACTGCAATGTTGCTGCTGCATGTTACAATGCTGTGGTTGCACTTCACACTGCGATGTTTCGTAACTAATTTCACGTGGTGCACAACGTGAAATATCACGCAACGTCTGATGTTCACCATCGTCATCAGTGCCAACCAATTCTGAACCTGTAAAAACAATGAAATTATTGCATATATAAGTTAAAAAACTAGAACTTGTCATAATTTTATTATTTTTCCGTCCATTAATATTGTAACATACCTCCGTCATGATATACGTTATCACCTTGCGGTAATAAATGCTCGGAACTTCCTAAACAATCATCGTTTCGGGCGATTTTTGCCACACTACAGCCGGCTTCCTGGCCATATTGTTCCGCTCCAGTATCCGTTAAATATACCGACCTACGTTTGCCTATTTCCAATACGGCTGTTGTTTCGGGTGTAACATTACCGTTACCTGATTCCTGGAGAAACAACCGATAAACTTATTATCGACAGCAGAATACACCTTTTCCCTCTATCCCCAATTTTATCTGATGATACTGGTCAGAAAACAAAACAGCTATCATTAAAAGAAGGAATTTATTAATTATAAAGCAAATACTTGCCTTATAATTAATATTTACAATACATTTTCATTTAAACATTTCCTTCAGTCATTCGAATTTGCTATAAATGAGTAAACTATTTATAAATCCAAGCATTCCAATAATTATACTTATTGATAACGATGGAAATGTAAAGAAAAAATTATAAACGAATTTCCAAGTGATCAAATAAAACTATGAGTAATAAAATCCATCATTTTTCAAAATTCTTATCCACAGCAATAAATATTACCTATATTGATTGCAAAGTACTAAATCCTTTAAATGTAGACTGAAATAATAATATTTAATAGATTAGATTCGGACATAGAACATACCTATTGAATGCTGGTTATCAAATAAAACACTACTTTAAAATTTTTCAAGAGGAAGAACTTCCTAATTTTTAAGTTCTTGAGATATTTTTGATTATTAATCGCAAATTACTCTGCAACACTGCAACACTGATTAGGTGCAAAACTAAACTTTCAAGATGATATTAAAACTGATAGCTTACGGCTGCCGACCGTATCTAATCCTTAAATATAATTTTCAAGTCTTCCAAAAGGGATAAAAAGGATAAATAACTCAATTAAAAATGCTCTAACCCGATGACAATCTTTTCCAGTTTCATATGTAATGTCGCTTGTTACACCATTTGTAGCAATTTCTTGACTTCTGATTACATCCGGCTCACCAACTACCACGAATGTATCCTGCGATACTTGCGGTTGATGGTCATAAACCCCAATACCACCGATCGACATTTTAGATTAACTGCAAATGATATATTATAGAGAAGTTCGAGAAATATACATCGAAGTAACTAATAAACAAACAATAATAAATAATTGAAAAAAAAACACTATGAAACACTTATAATTCAATCTAACCGATAAGAATTATTCAAATTTTTATAAAATATTAGAAAATGCACAAACTGAAACCTAAACAAACAATATCAATTCTAATCACCAATTAATAACACATAAAGTAAATAAATTAATACAAATAATGAACACGAGGCAATTAATTATGAGCTAACAAAAAAAATAGCATCAAAAAAACTTACTAAGCAAATAAAACTCTAATCAGGAATTAATATAAACACATAACTTTAATAAATTGACGAATAATACATATACTTACTTACAAAAAAAGAAGATAAAAATGAGATTGAAAAATAAAATAGCACAAAAGTACCACAGTCTAAAAGGCAATGAAAATCTAGAGTAAAAAAATAACCAGAAAAAAATGATAAATATAAGAATAATCGGAAAATCATAATAATGAACAGGTTATAACTATAACCAAAAACAATAAAGTAAATGATAAGTACCACAACCTGAAACTAACCATATTACACAACGATAGCAGTCTGAATTACAACCTATCGCAATGTAAACTTCGAAAATTTGGATGAATGTACGAATGAGAAAGTTTTGTCAATCCTTTTTCTCTTCTCTTTTGTTTTCGTAATAATGAATTTGTAATGCTCTCACTCTCTGTTCATTACTTTTTCTCAATCTCTTTTCTCTCAACTATTATATTCTGAACGAAATTGTATTCTTTTTCAATTTCTTTATTTCTTATTGACACTCTTACCTGTCTTCTCATTCTTTATCATTTTAATATTTGAATTATTTTGATGAAATAAGCTTATAATTATCTAACTTATACTTACTTATAATTATCAATGATAGTAATTATAATTATAATATCTTATAACTGTTATTATTGTTATTACAGAAATAATGTTAATTAATATTTGCTAATTTTTAAAGCTAAATGCAAATGTTAAGAAGTTTATTAAAGTATGTGATTAGTATAATAAAGGACGTGAAAGAAAACTTAGCAATTAGACGTAGATAATAAATTAAAAGTACGATGTTAGGCATACTCAATATGCTTGGATTTCTTTTAGGTGAAAATGTAAATATGGGATTAAAGATTCTCAGCCAAGTTAAATTTCACTCTTGGATGTTTAATTTATCTAAATGCTCTTTAAAAAATTGGCGCCAATTTATATGATTTCATTATTTTAATATTTCTTTATGAATTTCTTTCTTTTCATTAACATATTTTTGCATAGTATACTTGAGGTTGGGTGTATAATGGAACAGTTCGAACCGATTGTTCTTCAACCAGCAGATGGACCTATAGCAACCAGTTCCGGTGAGCAAATGGCATGGATTACTCGACTTCAGGATAAAGAAGTATTAATTTGACTGAATTATATTAGAATACGAGGATATATTTTTAATATCTAAAAATATTTAAATTTTTAAGCAGGTAAACACATCATCCTAGGATGAATTATAGACTTTAAGCTGATTGAAGATATGACAGTAATTAAAAGAAGTATAGAAAATATAGCCATAATGATAGCATGAAAATAACGAAGTAAAAAGTTTGCAATTCAAGTGAGGTCGTTTTAATGCTTTGAAAAACAATAAAAATATCGTAAAAAGACTAATCTGATGTATCGTTTCAATTGAAGATGGATATCTGTTTGGTTTCACGCACGGTGTTTATACTGATTTATACTGGTTTATTCACTTTTTGTGCAGCAGTTTTTTCCTTCTTTTTCGTTTCGAGAGATACAATTTGAAATGAAATTTAGTTTTATTAGTTAAATATTTGATAATTGTTTCAGTTTTATTTTAAATGTTTGTGGTCAAATTGTTTTATCGTATACGACACATTGAATGATCTATTGCAACATATGAGATCCCATATAGAGCAATTACCAGGTTTCAATTAGTTTTTTTTGTTATCTTTTTTTTGTTTCAAAATTATATGAAAGTTAAATGACAGATATTGTCTTATGGCGTTCCAGAACATTACTCTTTTCTTTTTCAGTTCAAGATCAGAATGAAGGTAGTATTATTATGTGTCCTATCAGTGGATGTAGTAAAGCACTTGCTACACAACATCATTTGTGTCGTCATCTCTACATGCATAATTATCACATTCGACGACAGTGGACTGGTTTAAACGTTATTTTCAGCCGGGATTATGTAGCAAATATTCCACAGTATGTTCTCCATTAAGTGTGAAAATCATGCTATGTTTTGCTTATCTTAAGATATCAGCAACTTATGTATCGAAATAGAAATTAGTTGAGTAAATATGATGCGTAGGAAAAGAGAACTGAAAAAGAAAGGCTTTTTTTTAAATTACATTTTAATTACCTTCAGTATGAGTGTAACTTGTCGAAGGCAAGAACAATATCGTAGATACTTGTGCTTGTAGACCAGTTAATCGTTGGGAAGTTCATTGAATTAAAAGTTTTGAGATTTAATACTTGTGACTGTTACTTACACTTTAGCAGCACGTGGGAAGGATTACTAACAAACTAGTTACTGTTTACATCTTATTATTATTGACGAAATAGTTACTGTTTACATTTTTCCTTTTTTATACTATAACTCGTACATAGGTTAATAAAATGATCTGATGATAGGTTCATCCGAGATTCATCTCTCTCCTTCATTCCAGAACATTTCGATTAACGTTATTTCTCAATTTGCAATGTATTCATTAAGATAATAGCAGATAAGATTAATTTGATTTGGCAAAGTATTGGTAACAATAATTTCAGTTGTGGTTTTCGTACATCTATGGAACTTATATATGATGGTTCTGTAATGGCGTGTGGATGGAATAATTGCGGTGTAAGTATGATTTATATTGTTATCAACTTTTTTAAATCAATTATTTGGAACAAGAATTGTTTTGGCTTTATTTTTGGATTTTAAGACTTTTTGGGATGATATCGATTTGTATTGCAATCATGTTGATAATCATATCGACTCACTTGGTGTCGTAGACCGTGATCAGCGATCTCAACTAAATTGTGGTTGGCAAGGTAAAGAATTTATTTGAAACTGAAACTTAAAAATGTCGATTTGTTATTGCTGAAATGGATTACCGGGAGAATTTTATAGCTGGCATTTTGTCCATTCATAACTTGATTTTGCTTTTTTCATATGCTTAAGTGTTGAAGTAGACATTGTCTCAAACTTGTCAGTTTTAATATTTGGTGTTTTTCAGGTTGTAAGATGCATTTTAAGAATAAAGCCAATCTTCGGGTACATTGTCGACATCATTCTGGTGACAAGACTGCAGCTTGTCCATATTGTGGCGTTTTCTTCGCCAATAACTCAAAATTGATTGATCATATGCTTCGCAAAAATCAGACTGGTAATCTAAGAAATTTTTCATTTTTTCACACTGTTTTTGCGCTACTTAGAAGAACTTTTGATTCCTTGAATAAGGTTTCCAAAAGACGCATAATTTTGCTAAAGCATTTCATCATTTTTTAAAAAAATTTTTCTGTACACAGTACTATTTGTTCATTTAGGACCGGAAGCGCTAGAAAACGGGGAGTTTCGAACTATTTATTCTTGTCATTTATGTCAGAAACAATTTGGTACGCAACGTTTATTACGCGAACATTGTCGTCGGCATGTTATGAATCATAAATGTAAATATTGTACAGTGACCGTTGACAGTCCATCTGCATTGAAAAGGCATGTTGCCGCTGTCCATGCTAAATGTCGACTTTTTACTTGCTGTTATTGTGGCCACAGGTAATGAAATTGTGATTTTTACTTAGGTGATTTGGATTTATTGAGTAATTTTAAATATATCAGTTTTATGTATGTTTTTAGCTGGGTCAGAAATGGTTCTGAAATCATTAAGTCAAAATGTTTAGCATTCATATCATCCCAAAATCTTATTATTTTTTAAGAATTTATTATCGCGATCCAGAAATGTACAGGCTTAGTAAAATTCTAATTTTAAATATTTTGGTTTATTCAAATATGAAAATTATTTGAATCGTAAGGTTTTGCGAATGAAGTTATAGATATATGTGTTTTGCAGCCTGATATTTTTGTAGGATAAATTTTGGAAATACTTATACTATTCTAAAATTATAATTATCTATCAAATTTTTATATGAATATAAATTAATAAAAATTTATATTCAGTTTTTCTCAAAAAGCAGATGTTGATCGTCACATGGTTGTTCATTCTAACGAACTTACACATAAATGTGGACATTGCGGTGAGCAGTTTCGTTGGAAAAAACAGTTGACAGCGCACATCCGAAAGCATGATAAGGTATTTAAAAGTTAAAATCGTTGAATAATTAAATATGACTGGAAAAGTTTTCTGAAAATTAAAATGTTCTATATAACATGTGAATAAAGGACAACTATGCATTGCAGTAATAGAAAACGCAAATAAATATATCTTTTATTTCTCGATCATTTAACGATTCGTTCCTTAATATTTTTGAGTAGAGAGCTTATTTTGAGTGATAATAGCTGTACTCTGAACTTTTCTAGTTTACCGCTTCAGATCAGTTGAGTGTAACTTGATTTCAGGTTTATATCCCATACACTCACTTATGTCATTTATGTGATGCAAAATATGCAAATGGTTTTGGCTTAAGCCGACATTTAATCCGAAAGCACAAATGTTCAATACCACGTGGATTTACGCGATTTCAATATAAAAAGTGCAAGGATGGTTATGCTCGACTACAGACAAAACGTTGTTTGAGTAGAAGCTTGGCTATGGATTTAGGCTGCTATGTCGGTGAGAAAGAAAAAACCTGATTTATTAGCTTGATTAGTCATTATTATGAAAACTGGTTTTTGTGAATCCCATCCCGAATGAAGTTTAAATTTAATTCGTTATAAATATGGTATCTTTTCAAAATAAATTTTCAAGCATTAAATTTGTTTCAATTGCACTTTTTATTGATTCAGAATCTATATTTTTGTTTCAAGGTAAATATGTAAATATGATTTACAGTAAAAATGCATGTATTACGGAACGGAACAAACAATTCTACTTTGCTTTTTTTCGGATTTCATTTTTTGTTATTTTTTAAATGAGTATTTATAGGAAAAAGTGAAGCAGATCGATCAACTCTTTTGTCCTTTTGTCCTTTTTTCCCTACATCAAATTCTATACATGACTTGAGGGTTTACAGTGCAGTTTCTAATTGTTATAAACTTTTTTCTGTGAAAATAGAAAATTTTTAGGAGATTTAGTAGGATGATGGTATACAGTAAAGTTTAATATATTCATAAAGCGGTATTGTTGAGATCAACGATGTAACATAAATAGCTATGTAATATTGCGTTATATTTCATTAACATTCAATAACATTTACGATTTTTTTTTCATCTTTGATCAATTGCGAAGAATTTAAGCAGTGAAATTTGGATAATTCGGAATTAATTTAGAGACGGTTGATTTTTATTTCTGTTTAAATTTTTTAATTGGAATTGATTCTTGTGCTTTTTTCCATCATTTATTTGTACTGATTGTAACATGTGATTGCTGTTATAATGGTTCCTTTCTCCCATCTTCTCATATCATCTCATCAGTTTCATTTCTGTTTGGTCGATATTTTTTTGCATGTCTCGAAAGCCGAAATCACAGACAGCAAATGATTTTAATGAAAAAATTTTCAAAATTTATTCATAAGCTGAATGGAATGCCTTGTTACTCTGATATCATGAAGTCTATGGAACGGATTAATAATATATTCATCAACAATGAATCGCCAACAATATTGGTATTGTTAAGAACGTCTACTTTAACCATATTATATGCACAGTTTTTCAATTTCGTTGCGATTTTATAATGAATGCATAGAGAAATGTGAATAGGTAAAGTAAGCTCTCATGTATAATTAATATTAATTTCCTAAAACACTCGATAAATAAATAAATATATAAATAAATACTAATATATACTATCTCATAGCTATTAATGTGATGTTGTGCATTGATTAAATCGAATTCCCATTTCAATAAAATCGTTTCATAACAGCAAAAAAAAAAAGATCTATCCTTTCATTAGTTGTTGATAAGTCTCTATTTTTATTGTGTTTACAATTTTTACTTAGTTATTTAATTATGGAATGATATTAATTGCCTTTCTATGATCGTATCATTAAGAAAAAGTGATAAAAATTGTTTGTCTTCTGATAAGTTTCAATTATTGTTGAAATTCATTTAGGTATTGTTGAAAGTATAAATAACAGTTCAAATGTCTGTAGTTTATGCATTTTATAACTCTTCATTGAATGAATTTATGTATTTTCTCATCTTTTTCTATTTTTTTTTATCTTTGAAGTTTTTAAGATATGCATTGTTTCAGTTTACCAGGAAAGATTATGACCGCCACAGGTAATTGTACAAAATTGAAACCAACAGATTTACATTTGCCATATATGGGTGCATCAGAGGAGCGAACACTTTATGTTCAAAATGTGCCAGAAACATGGGATAAGGTATGTTGATATATCCGGGTATTTTTTAATATTTTATGGTTTTTTTTAACAATAAGCCTTCATTTTTCTCCGTTATTTATAATTGATGTATGGGAATGAAATTTTTTTCTAGTGGAAGCTTCTTCATATATTTCGACGATTCGGACGGATTGACAATATCAAAATCATTCGAAAACACGATGATTCATTAACATGCGCGTATGTTATTCTATTTTAAAAATAAATATCAGATATATTCTTAGATGGTAATGGATGGTTTTTCAAGGATGAAATTTCATTACAACAGAATTATTATTTGAATGAGAAATATTTCTTGGTTTTTTTAATCAGAATCAATCAATTTAAGATTTGTTCATATGATGTCAATTGCTGATGCTAATTCCGTTATCACTGCTACAGCTCCTGATAACGGCAAAATTCAGTTACCGGAGTTATCGAAACCGCTAAAGGTTTGGTTTGGAAGGAAACAGAGGGGGAGATGGATGAAAAAGAAATTTAATTTAAAAGCAAAAATTTCTGAAATTTATATTTTGCGAAGCATTATTCTTTTGCTATTAAGCTAATTGATTTTTCAGATTCAATTCGCAAGACAGAAGGGGAGCGGAAATTCGAAATCAGAATTACCGCTTGCCGTTGACAGAGAGACGGAAAGAATGAAAACGTTAGTTAGTAATGGTCATATAAGAAAATAATATCAAATGATACCAATATAGGGATAATTATTTCTGAAATTTTCAAATTCTGATTTTTCTAGCATACAGTCAATGAAGCTTTTTTGAAAAATAACAAAGGGAGAACTGAAGTCATCGAAGATTGATGAATCGTTTGCATTAAATTTCGTTTCAGTTATTTTTCCATTACTGATAGACCAGAATTAGTTTCGACAGGAGGAAATATGCGTAAACCGATTATCTACAATGAACGCTTCCACCGTCATATGTATCTGCCGGTGGGAAAGCTAATGGAGGTCTTTTTTCTTCTTTCCTATTTTCTTGATATTGAAAAAAATCAATTCATGTTATAATTTCTGTAGTAAAGATTTGATAGAAAACTACGAGATATAATTTTGAAAATAAAGTGTATTTTAAGAGATACAATTTTGTTTGAAATTTTCGCCAATCATTTAAAATTGTAGTTTGAATTGAAAAGATTGCAGTTTTTTGATGATTAATGAAAATTATTGATTTTCAGGTTGGACTTGTTAAACCAATCACAGAATTTCCATGCTGGCCAGTAACATTTTATGTGCTCACTGAAACTCATGTAAGCGAAACTGAAAATTTAATAATTACCAATGAAGAATTAGACAATCATCTTATAGCTCATTTTAAACGTGCAGCTGAAGTGACCTATGTTACGGTAAGAAATTTTTTATTTTCGATTTAAAAATTACTTTAATTGTTTTATAGCTACCTTCATATTCCTTTATTGGTTTTCATTAAGCTTGAATTCATGTGTTATGGAGAAACGCTACTAAGTTATATAACTGAGTGATTGTGATAGTTTTTATTTTCGTTCTCGGCTTTTGTTTTCAATTTCTTACGCTCTCTATTTTTATGTTATGAAGTTTTTGGAATACGTTTTATCTCTAGGAAGATATGGCTCTATCATTACTAAAAGTCGCACGAAAATCGTTGATTTGAATTTAGGAGATTTTTAAAAAAGTAATTTTTGAAGAGATATTATGAAGTGAAATTACGTTTTGCAGAAGGATGAACTGTTAGTTGCAACACCAAAGAAACCAAACGAGGTACCGCTTCGATGTCGGGTTTTAGAAAAATTACATGACGAGAAAGTTCGTATCTATGCATTGGATACTGGACAAACGCTGTTGGTGGAAATGAACGAATTAAAAGTTATCAGTGAATATTTGGCTTCCATACCAGCAAGAGTGAGTTTTCGTATTGCAAAAGTTTGAATGAATTCTTATTCATCGATATTATACCAGTCAGTTTGAATCCGACTTGGATAAATTTATTAAGATTCGTTACGTGGGATATATATTATTAGTTATTCTGTTTCACATAGTAAAATATCAAATTGCATGAATTTTTTATATCACAATTTCATGGGATGTTTTGAATTTCTGACATATGTGAATACTTTAGGCTACTCCTTGTGCACTATACGGTATTACAAATCCAACACCAATATTCGCAGAAGTTACTCGTCGCCTTTTGGAAAATATTGTTCACTTGGTAGTATTGGTTGTAAGCTTCAATGGTGCTCTTAGTGTTGTAAGAGCTTTTGAATCAAATGGTAGTCCTTTAAAAATTCAAAAAAAATATATATATATATGAAATTATGAATGGAAAAACGAAATTTTCGATTTTGTGTGAATATGTTAAGTTCTAAAAATTAAAATTTTTTAAGGGTCATCTGTAAACGAGATAGCGGAAATTCTCACTAACGAAGGTCTTTGTGATTACATGCCTCCGAATAAGCGAAAAATTTATTCTCGTGATCTAATCTTGTCACTTAAGGAACAGCAAGTAAATGCTTAGAAATACTAATCTATTTAGAATATTCGCTTTATATATAATTGCATCATATATTTCTTGGTTTTATTTTGCAATGAGTCACGTTTTGTGCTGTGTTTTTTGCTCCTTGTCCATCAAACTAAATACATTTTACTTCACATAAATAAAAGAATTTAAATCCATTCATAGTCCTCTCCAAATCATTTCTTTTTTCAGCGAAAATTATCAATCTCGGATCGTGAGGTGGCTAATGCTATTTTGGTCAATTCTCTATTAGAGCAAGACGAAATGGCTCAGAAATTGGATGAAAATATAATAACTTAAAAAATATGGGATTCAGTTCAATATGAAATTCTATATTGACTTTTTTCGTTCTTTTATCAGTTACTAGCTTTAATATATCAATAGTATATCAAGAAAATAATTATAGCAAACGTAACTAAAGCTATAAAATCTCAATTTAAAATATTTGTATGAGTGCAACCTTACTTATTTTTAATTGATGTAAAATTGATAATTTTTTTGGATTCCTTGCAAACAGTAAAGTTACTGTTAACCTATAGTAATGGTATCTGAAAACTAGCCATTTCATTAGAGTGCATTACTGCCATTGTTTCATGTGAAATTTTTATTGTACGAAGTCGTCATCTATTTAGAATTTGGGAAGTTTTTTTCATCATAATCCTGTATTTTTCCTGATTCTTGTAACTTCAAATCGATAGCAA
This sequence comes from Cruorifilaria tuberocauda, assembly GCA_013365365.1. Classification (NCBI taxonomy): domain Eukaryota; kingdom Metazoa; phylum Nematoda; class Chromadorea; order Rhabditida; family Onchocercidae; genus Cruorifilaria; species Cruorifilaria tuberocauda. The sequence goes on along the minus strand of JABVXU010000195.1, from coordinate 32,036 downwards.
GTAAATAGAATTTCTTTATTCAAATCAAAAAGACAAGCTAGTAATTGTGAATGATGCATTATAAGGTGTAATTATTGTCTTGCTTTATTTGATTGCCTTAAGTTAACAAACGAAGTATTTTTTTTTCTCGCCAGTTACAAATGTTACATGGGCAATATAGCAAACATTCCATTTTGTTCTTTGTTATAATCTGTTGTAATATTTTATTTCAGTCTCTTTGTAACACTTTTTTTTTCTTGAAAATTATCAGATTTATTTTTGTATGTTTTCCCATGATCATCATACTGTTCCTTTTTTTTTTTATTTTGAAAAAAATTTCTTGCTTTTTAGACATTTTTTATATTCATCATTTTTCATTTGTTTAAATTTTCCTCTTTTCATCGTTATTTTACTTTCGAATTAAAAATAATCATATTAATTTGTTTGTTAAAAATAAAATGAAAATTTTTTGTAAAAAAAATTAAATCATAAAAATATTATCATAGTTATGATAATCATGATCGTTATCGGTTATAATCCTGATAAATTGTTCCATAACTTCCTATTATTTTTTTGACTAGAAGATATCCATTAACTATGATGGTATTTGTTATGATGATGAGTGCCTTCATATGTTTACACAAAAACTTCTCAACAACAACAGCAGCTCAAGTTTTTCAAGTGGATCGTGAAGTGTCACCTTCATTTTCACATCTTTTCCAAAATCACATTTAAGTAATCTGATACCTTTTTTACCGAAGAGGCTCTCTTACCAACTAACTAACTCTATGCATCTGTAAAAAGTTTTGCATTCCTTCTTTTTTTTCATCCAATTTTAACTATACTTTTAAAATCGAAGTTAAAGAAGTAAATCTAGAAATATGAAGTTAGATTTATAAAAAATTTCATCTTTTTCATCTTTATTCTCACCTGACAAAACATACATTGACTGAAATCGAAGTATAAAAAAGACAGAAAATACAACCATCTTAATGATTTGTTAGATTTTCGGCTTAACCGATATGTCAATCATGTGGTCAACAATTTTTTTTTACAAGATTAACTTACCTGTCTCTGCAAAGTAAGCATATTATCTCACAGATAATACTATATTCAATCGAAAAGTTCAAGTTAGGATATTATTTGATAGGATCGAATTTATACTTAGCATGATTGATCAATCATAAATATCATGATAATATGAAAAATTTTTAATTTTAATTTAAAATGGAACTTAAAAAAAGAAAGTTACTTGCACGATGAACGAATAATAGTTTAATGTTGTTAAACCTTTTTTTGAAATTGATTTAAATTTTCCTTTTTAAAACTTTTTATTTTTTATCTCCGCTGCTATCTCTTTGTTTTTCAGAAGAGAAAAAAGTTCAAATGAATTCAATTATTAACAAATTCGATTAATCAATAATGAAATAATGGAATGAATTGAATAAAATTACAATGAATATAATAGTATACGATACCAGAGGTCAAAGTATCATATACATATGTAAAAAGTTAATATGAATATCTAATAAGGATTTTAAAAATTTTATCTCTTTTAGCGATAAGCCAGTGATAAGCCTTTATACTATTGTAATATTTTGGTTATCATTATCTGTTAATATTACTGATAATTTCCAAAATGCATGATAACTGATTTCTTTAAATAAACAAAATTATCAATTGATAATCAGAATTGATATACTGAAATACGATATTATTCAAATTGTTCAAATTAAAAATCAAAGGCTTATTCAAATTATTACTATTATTATTATTCAAATTAAAAATCTTTGATAATTAATTGATACTTTGAAGTTTTCTTTTTTTTTAAAAGTTACTTATAGCGTTCATTTCTACTATTAACTCTACTCTGGTTCCATCGTGTAAAATTTCGGTGAAATGGATTGGAAGTGTGTAGAAGGGAAAAAGGATGTGAAAAGTATTCTCCACAAGTGTCATTTATGAAAAGTCTCGAGATGGCAATTCAGGTTCAACTTCAAGCTTCAAGTACACCCTCACCTCTTTCCATTTCTCATTGGAAATCATATAAAATTGCTTCCCTGTACATTTCATCCTTTCATTTCTACGAAATGTTTAGCTCATAAATTTTTGCCATCTTTTTTTTTTTTCCTCTTTCCTATTCTCATTTCTATTTTTAATTAAAATTACAGTTTTTGTAAGTAAGTAATGTTTAGTTGAAATGATAATTATTCCATGATTACTGTTACTTTTATCAATATTTCATTCCTTATATTAATTATAAAACTTTTTTTTTCTCTTTGAATAATTTTTGAAAAGATGTTTATTGATTTGAAATTGAAAACACTGAACTTTATTGTTGTATTAGAGTGAAAGGTAAAAATTGAAGATTAATTTTAAAATTTGAAAAAAAAAAATTATAACTGTAATATAAATTCTTTTCCTTGTTGCTAATTGATTTTGCTGTAATTTAAATTTTCACAACGAAAATCTTATTTTTGATAAACTGATAAATTTACTGTTATCATTTTCATTTACTCAAAAATAAACTTGATATGATATTTTACTGCTGTTATTACTAGTTTGTAAAATAAACTTCATATAACAATATTGATATTTCTATTTCTTTTTCTTATCCAAATTTTTTTTTCTTTATTTATTGCTTTCCATCTTGTTAATTCGGATCTTAATTAGTTAATTTAAAAGGTATTTTAACTAATTTAAAGTTACTTTTGAAAAAAAAGTTAATTTACTCCTTATTTGTCAGCAATTGTTAAAGCTTAATTGATAGTCTTTATTTTTCGATATCATCATATCGATTTTAATCTAATTAATATTTCATAATTAAAAATTATTACGAGATAAATTATCAGAAAATACATTTTTAATTTTCTACTCAAATTGTAATTTTACTCTAAAATACTCTTAAATTCTTAAGTAAGTATTTCTTAGATAATTTTAACAATATTTATTGTCCTAAAAAAAAAAATAATTAAAAAAAAATAAATCATTAAGCTTTTTCTTTCCATTTGAATTTTAATTTTTTGAACTGACAGGTTTATTTAGCAAGAAATGAAAAAAACGAAGAAGGGAGAGAGGGAGAGAGAGAGAGAGAGAAGGAAGATGACGATGAAAAAAAAAAGATCACCACTTTATAGAACAAACATCTGTCATTTCATTCATTCATTTCATCTTTATCTTTTTTTTTTTTTTTTTGTTCATCAATCAATTATGAACTAATAATAATCATCGATTCCCCGAAATCTTTCTGAGCCACTTAAACATCAAATCATTCTTGGCTCTTTTTAGCCACTTCAAAATCCAATCTTTCCTCTTTCCGGATCCTTTTTTTCCCACTTGAAAATCAACGACGAATCATTTTCTCCCCGAATTCTTCGTTTCCCAAACCACTTCAATAACCCAATAAGGAGGACAACATGCAGTGTTATTTATTGTTGTTGTTTTTTCATCTCTCTCTCTCTCTCTCTCTTTTCCTCTCTCAATGAAGAATATGAAATTATGAGAGAGATGAGGAAGAGGATAAATAAAAAAATGAAAAGATTCTGAACAAGTCGAAAGTGATAGAAGAAAAGAGAGAAAAAGAAAGAAAAATGAAACTATTAATGTTTACAATAAATTTAAGAATTTTTTTTTCTTTCAAGTAAATTTAAAATTACTTCCAAAAATATTGGAGTATTGCATACTAAAAGAGAGAGAGAGAAAGAGAAAGCACTTAAACGAAATACCGTAATCTATTGATTGGAAATTTTGTATCAATTTAAATTTCATTCCATCCCTCTTTTATTTTCCTTTTAAGATTTTGCTAATCGAAATTTGAAATGGTTGAAAGTATAATTAAAAAAGAGGAAGAAAGAAGGAAAGCACATACCGTATATTATTTTGCTAAATAAAATTTTCTGTGCTTAAAAAGAAAAAATCGAACATTTTCTGAAATACTGAAAATAAAACTAAAGATGAAACTGCCGAAGGCAAAAATAAAGGTAGAAAAGTAAAAGTTAAAAAATTTTCCCTTACTTTATTCTTTTTATAAACAGAAAATTTTGAAGTCATTACAGAATTATATTGCAAAGAAAAATAACAAAAAAGAAACTTTCCTTGAGATTTAAAAAAAATATTTGGTATCAGTAAAAATACTGAAAAGAAAACTTTGATTCATTTCGTTTTCTTATTAATTAAATAACCTGAAATTTGATTTTATCGTTTTTTTTTTCTTTCAAATATCATATTATAGGATATGAATTGATGAAGACATTTGAAACTTATGTTTGTTAAGAATTAGTAAAACTTGCTAGTATTTGAAAGTATGGAATATTGTAAGTTTTCCCAGATAGAAAAGAGAGCATACATTAATGGATCAATTTGAATTTAAAAAATATTCATTTCAAACAAAAATTGCGATTCGATCCATGCAAAAATTTTAAAAATCCGATTTAAAATATTTTATATTCCATCTTAATTTATATATTTTGATATCATTTCCAATTTTACTATTTTAATTTTTCTTTATTACTTACTTTCAATTTTCATTACTCACTTCATTACTCACTCTTAAAATTCATTACTTATTTTTTATTCTCATTACTCACTTCATTACTAGCTTTCAGCTTTCATTACTCACTTTTAATTTTTATCACTTACTTTATTACTCACTAGCAAGTATTTTATAATTGTTCTCTTAGTTGTCAATAATTTCACGATTGATAAAAAAGTTTTTTTTTCTAAATTTACATCATTTTTCATATTTACATTTTTTTTTATAGTTGATGCTTACAATATTTCATATTTTCAATTTTAAATTCATTTCACTAATTAATATAACTGTTTACTCATTGATTGAAATTGATGAAAATGAACAAACACACTACCGTAATTTCTTCAAACTAAAAAAAAAAAGAAAAAATCCATATGTTCCTGTAAATTACTATCACTATTACTTTCCTACTATTATTATGATTATTACTATTTACTACTACTATTATTATAATCAATTCTATTATCAATTATTATGATTATTAATTATTGTGCGAGAAGAACATGAATATTTATGAATAATTTGTTTAGGAAATTATATGATGCGTGCATTCCTTTTCATTCATACCATATTTTATTATCTATTCATTCAATTCATTTCATTTCCTTTCATTCATTCATTCATAATTGCTTTTATAAAGTACTTTTAATTGCTCCACTTCACTCCACTTCACTTCACTTCACTTTACTTTACTTTACTTCACTTTACTTTAAACTTTGCCAATATCAACCGTTCAATAAATTTCATCGATTTATCAATCGTTCTTCTTCCTTCATATATCCGTCCATATTGAATTATTAACAATGAAAATTATTCAAATCTTTATGTCAAGTTTAATTTATTCAATTTATTTCAATCATTCATTGAGCAAAATTATATTATAATAATTAACTCGTAGAAAAGATTCAAAAAAAAAAAACTTTCATAATAGCAAACATTGGAATGATAAAAAAGTTATTATTGAAGCAAGAAGTTAGCATTAGAGCAAAAAGTTATTAGTAAAGTAAGAATTTAATATGAAAGTAAAAAGTTATTATTTAGGTAGGAAATTATGAATAATTGACATTTAGCAAGTATATCATTCAAAAATCAATTTAATTTTTTTGCTAAATAAAAAAGGAGAAATAAGCAATTTTATTGTTTATCTAAATTTTTGTAATTTTTTCAACGATTTGTATTAAATATTAAAGTAAGGAGTTAAAGTAAAGAACAGTAATAAACTTAAAAGTAAGAAAACAAATTTTAAATCAATTTTTCCACAAAATAAATGTTTTTTTTTTTTTGTGTACAAAAAAAGCAAAATAATCTGAAATTATCGATTGCTATATTTTTGAATTATTCTGATAAGTGATAAAGTTTTTGTGTAAAAATATATCAAATCACTTACAGGTATGTATAACACGTCAAAAATTGAAATTATCAAATTATCAATAACAAAATTGAAATAAATTAGGTAACATTTACAGATAAGGAAGCAACAATCAAGAAGTAATACCGTTGAAAGCAGAATGAAATTAAATACATATCATTAATGATAGAATTAAAATCAAAAATTAATTACTAACAAAGAAACAATGAAATGCAAATATGATTAATGCCAAAATATTACTCAGAAAAGACATTAAGTAAATTAATCGATGAAAAAAATTGAAACTTAAGAACTGGAAACTTGCTCAAAATTTGCTTAAATTCATCGATGGAACGATAAACTTAAGGTTTAAGTACTTAAAATAAGTACTTTGAGTATTTATTGATTTAAAATATAATTAATGATATGAAAGTTATTTTTTATTCACTTCATTTTTTGCTGATATATTAATTTATAGTATGATGAAAATTAGTTAGAGAAGTACAGTAATAAATTTGGGTAATATGAGATTTAGTCTGATTAATTAAGCTTGAAAATATTACTGTTAGCTAATTTCCATGCATATTTTGAGGATGTCCATTTTAGTAATTAATTTGATAGGAAATTGCAAGATTTTTTTTTGTTTGTCGGATGAGATGAAATAAGGTCATCAACAAAGCAGCAATTGATGACCTTAAAGAATAAGTAATTTGAACTACTTTAAGGATAGCAAATGGCTACTTACTTACTTACTTACTTACTTTGTAAATACCACAAAATGGCGACAAATAATTTGCAAAGAGATTTATGCATGTTTGATGTTGCTAATTTGAATACCATTTGTCTATGATTATTAAATGAATTAAAAAACATTGTAGAGAAATGAAAAATCTTTTCATTGTTTTTTTTTTATTTACCCATTAATCGCTGTTAATTACTTTTCCTGAGGGCAAATTCGTTTTTTCTTCCTATAATTTGCGACTTTTTTTGGTTCGTATCATTCACTTCTCTAATTTGATAAGATAAAATAAAAATGTAATCTTAAATTTTTAACTTAAAATTGAATTTTAATTTGGAACGTATTTTAATTATTTGCAAAATAAAATATTTTTTCGGATAATAAAGATTTTTACTGTTAAGTTTTCACTTCAAAAACAAAATGATTAAGCCTGAAAGAATTGAGAATTTGAATGAAATGGATTTGATAGAATATCTGAAAACTCAATAATTCGATATTCCATTACAATTTGAAATCATGAAGTTAGCAGAAAAAGAATGAAATGGAAGTTTAATCATTAATTTAAAAAATGTTAATTAAAGTCTTAAAAATTTCAAAATAACGACTTTATATATTGTACAATGAAACGAATCTGTACAGTTAGAATTTTCAAACTTATTTTTAAATTCACGTATGCAATACGTAAAATTGCGTATTGCATGCGGGAATTGTAATGTGTATCATGCATTGCGGGCTGGAATAAGTAAATGGAAAAGGCTAATTGAATTACGTGATCGTAATTAACTCCAATTAGCTAATTACAATTATATAATTCAGTAAACAAATTCAACGGTATTATTGGAGGCACTTCTACTATACAATACAGTATATTTTCTAGTAATATTACTGAATAACTCTAATTTTCATCTGATAAAATGAACCATTTTATTAAATATAAATAAAACAAATTGATAATTTAGAATTAATTTTAAAAATTAAATTCTGATTTTAAAAAAAAAAGCATGGATTTGTATTTAAGGAAAATTTTTCAAAAGCTAACAAACTGGAAATTTTAGGTTGAGAAAAAATCAGGAAAATAGAGCAAAAAGTTTTCTTGCAAACATCAAATTATTACAATATTGCAGTACGAATTGCACTTTTTTTGACTTTTCTTGCAAATTTGAATTGAAATTACACAAATTTACAAAATTATACAAATTAAATATAAAATTATAAAAATTGCGCAAAAAAATATTACACAAATTTAAATTCAAATTATGCGTAAAAATTATTTTCGCTTTGTATTTTAATTTATCAATTTTCATATTTTGCTATGATCATAATTTCTTCTGATTTTTCCATTTACTTAAAATTTAAGCGGAAAAGGAATATCGGCTCACGGTAGACTATTTGACTTCTCAAACTTTGTGACAAAGGCTAAGATGCGGAAAGTGGAAAAGGGATAATGGAAATGTGCTTTTGCGGGCAATCTGCTAATCTTTTCAGTAAACAAATTCTTAATGTGCAGTTTTCGATAATCGTAATTGAGTACTTAAAAAAAACTTTTTTCCATTCAAATCATTAAAGTATTGCAAAGTACAGTTGCAATTTACCGGAAGGAAAAATTAGCGATACTTTATTTTATCATTTCCCTTTGCATTGATTAGTTTGCTTTCCATTATTATCACTTTAGACAAGTAATAAGTTTGATTAAGTATGGATTATACTTTTATTTGTTATCAAATGAATGAAATAAGATTATTTCATAAAAATTTTCTTTACTTCATTAAAATAATATACTATCCTAAAATAACTCTTTGAATTGACTAGAATTTAAACGAGTTAATTAATTAATCAATTAATTATTAGATCTAACGAAAGCACAAATCATCAAAAAATAAATTTTAGTTCGATCAATCGATATTCAATGAATTGTATTATGATTTGGACGAAAATTTCATGAACGGTTTTGAAACTAAAACCAGTTATTTATCGCTTTCCGGTTTCTTCCATTTCAGTTTCCTTCATATATCTTTTTAATTTCTATTGATATTTGATGCTCAAATTATTTGAATCAGTCGACCATTACATTTCATATGGGTTATTTAGATAAAAATTCCATGAGTTCTTAGAAATCTCAAAAAATAGAATCGTTTTTCATTTCTCTCCGGTTTTTTTTTCGGATTTTCGTCCTCATTCCCTTTTAGGTTAAGTGTTCATTTTCCCGTATTTATAATGTATGATTTGAGGTTGGAAAAAAAAAAAAGGTTGGATGAGGAAGAGAAGGTAAATGTAAGATTGGAAAGGAATGCAAATGAATGAATAGGTGACATTGGAGTACTCTCAGGTGTTGATTGAGTGAAATAAAACTTAGAGGTCAAACGTTTTCCACGGCAGCAAACAAAATATTCCACACTTCCGGAAAGCATTGTTCGCTTTTTCTCTCTTTCTTTTTTCCTCTTTTCAACTCTCTGATGAAAAAGCGTTCTTTTCGAAATTCTTACTAAAATAAATATTAATTATTAGTAGGAATCTTAATGAAAAAATTTTTGTACTGTTAATTAATGATAAGATAAATATGTGCGGGAAAACTTTTTAACTTTAGCTTTTAACTTTTAATTTAACTTTTAACTTTTAATTTTTGATTTCTTTTAAGATACAATGGAAATTTCATTGTATTAAGGAAATTCTAAATTTGATATCTTGTATTACCTAGACTTCCCTTGATTATTTAGAGTTACCTTTTGTCTGATAAAATTTTTTTTTAAAGTTTAGCTTTCATTCCAAAATTGTTGAATACTGATATGTAATATGAGAAGGTATGTGATAAAGGTAGGTTAGAAGCAAGTTGGATTCAATTTTCTATTTATATAAAGATTAGAATTTTGAAAAAGCATTTTAAAATTACCTACAAATAATTTCTATTTTGATTTTAATGTATAATTCGTACCAAATTTCGATTTGAAATTTAATAAAAATTCAAAAATTTTTTTAAACTTTTAAAATTTACTGTTCACTTCTTTTTTTTTCAATTCAAATTCGTTTTTTTTTATATCTCTAATTTTTCTTATATTTCCCCATTCTTTTCATACTTTTCGGCTAACAACATTTTTGAGAATGATTAAAGAGTAGAAATGAAGAGAATAAAGAGAAGAGTGAAATGAAAGTTGATTGAATGGAAATTGAAATGATTGATATAAGCTTAAATAGGCGATGATAGCATTTGGTTGTTTAATTGTTTACTTAGATTGTCAACAACAACAATTTTTGTTAATTTCATATGAATAAAATTAGTTTTTAACTACAACTATTACTTTTAAGTAAGAAATATAAAGTGTTAAAGTGATGAAAAGAAAAAGAGAAAGTATGATAAAGAAATATTAAGTAAGAAGTAAAGAATGATGATGATAATAATAAAAATGATGATGATGATGATGATGATAATGATGATGATAATGGTGATGATGATGATGATTAGTTAGCTATTTCATTTAACAAATTCATTAGAAGAGCTCTTGAAGGATAAATATGGATGGATAGTTGGTTGATTGGTTGCATGAACTAATGAAAGAATGGAAAATGAATAGAGGGTTACGGTAGCTTGCATTCAATCATAGAAATATTTGTTGTTGTTGTTGTTGTTGTTGTTATTGAGCTTTTGATGTTAAATCAATTAATAGATTGAATATTGTTTATTTATTAAAATTGTAAAGTTTATAAAGAAAATAAACTTAGGTAATTATTACTTACTTAAAAGAATTCGCTTAGAAAAAGAAAAAAGTACTGAAAAAAATTATGATAATATTACAATTATTGCGATAAGTAAATAAATAATTTAGAATAGTAAATAAAATTTAGAAAATAAAGAATTTTAAGAATTTTTCAAAAATTTTAAAATATCTTTTCATAATAATTGTGCTAACGATGATAATGATAACGAAAATGATAGAGATGACTTTTGAAAATATTCACTTATATGAGTGAACAAAAAATTAATATAAATACTTATGGATGATGAAGCAAAAATCATAAACGAATTAGCTCAATACAAAGTCATATTGAATTAGCATATCAAAAAAAATTTAATCAAAGTTGAAATTACCTTTAATTTCCCAATAAATCATAAATACCTCTAATTGAAATCTTGATAATATTTTTTGTTTTTTACTTGAAATGAATAATAAATGAGAAGTATATAAGTGAAATTTCAATCTCAGTTATATAGTCATAACAAGTGAGATATCAATGATTATAAGAAATAATAGAATTTCAAAAATTTCAATCGTACAAAAGAATTGAATAATGCATTTTGTAGACGATTAGAAAGTATCATTAATAATTGACATAAAAAATTATTCCGATAAGATATTCATCATCTCAAATACATTTGCATAAGACTATCACTTACCGTAATACCGGAAAAAACGGAAAACACCGTAATACCAGGAAAAAAAAACGGAAAAATTAGAATGATACTGAAGCAATCAATAATTTTTATCATTTCCATGCTTTCTGTTTTAAAACAAATATTTGAATTCTAATTAACACTGGAAAAAATGTACCTAAACTGGCTAATGTTTTGACTTATTTAGCTAACTTACAAAAGTATTGATAAAATGATTATAAATGATAATTTGCTATTATCATCGTTATAACAATTAATATCACTTCAGATAATTTTATCACTATTTTATCACTACGATTTATTATAATTGCTATTTGTATTATTGATAAATCAATTCCTATACAAACAAAAAAAAAAGCTTTTAGCGATATATTCAAATAATAATTTACTTTGATGATATGCGACGAATAGATAGAACTTGTGAGAAATTATGAATGAAAGATAAATAAGTCTAAGATAGAGATGGCAAGGATAGTATCACTCAGACGTCTGATTGTCCTCATCATAACAAACCTTACTTTTCCGGGGGTACAGCGGTACTTTTGAGTTATGTTTACTTTTGTGCTACTATACTTAGTTTACTACTGTTACCTACTAATACCTTAAATCGGCTTTTGATATATGTGCAGAACTGATTATAAAATCTATAAAGAAGACTTAATAATTTTAGAACTCCAAGGTCATGAACTTTTAACAGATGGTTTTTTTCTTTATCTTTTATTTTTCTTTCGGTAAATCTTGGAGCAAAAAAAAAAATGCTAGAATAAGATGAAGCGGAATTATTTATTAATTATATAAGATAGTATTATTATGATTATCATTAACTTATTATACTTTAGGCAATTTTATAAATAACTTCTTTTTTGATAACTTATCGTCGGTAACTTTTAACTCTTTTTTGATTAAACTATAATGAGATATTTTTTTTTAAGAATATTTTGAATTAAGTTTTATCAAATTACAATTTCTTTCTTATCATAAAATTTTCAGTCAAAAAATTTCAATTTAAAATTTCCATAACAAATTTATCAATCATTAAAAATTTGAAATGGATTTTTTGCAATATATTTAATCACAACTTTTAATTACAATTAAATTACACTTTAATTACAATTATATTAAAATTTTTTTTTACCAATTACAATTTTTTGAAAAAAGAAATTTTGTAGGAAAAACTTTGAGTTTTTTTTTTTTTGAAAGTTATAAATATAAAAAAGATTTTTGAAGAAATACAATGATCAAGAAAAGGGAACAGCAGGAATTCCAGCATAGTAAAGCATAATAATTTCTAATCTAATTAATCCTATAAGCTAATGATGCATGAGGCGCTTTTTGTAATCAAATTGCTATTCTGAAGTGTTCCAAAAAAAAAAAAAAAAAAAACCAAAGTGAAAGGTATAATTAATTATTCGTTATACTTTCAATGACAGTAATAATTATATTTATTTGTAATGAAAGATTCCGACAAGTCCGGTAATTTATATGTTACGATTAATGAACTGTGTTGAATATCTGAATTAATCTTTCAATCCGATTCATAACCTTTTTCACCTCTCGAATTAATTACAATATACGTATAATTGTATGTGTAGGAAATTTGCATAAAATACTTCTTTCTATTGCCGATTCGTTGAGTGATCCCTGCCAATCTATCACCGCCATTCTTCTACCGTTTAAAAATAGTTCATTAAATAAATTTCAATAAGATTAAGTGAATACTTTGAAGGTCATCGATAAGTTATCCGGAAGTGAAAAGTTTATATTTTATTTCAACATTTTAATTTACATTGAAAATATTAGCAAATATTTGAAAAATGATAAGATATATAATATTTGCAATGAAATTATGATAAGGTATAATATTTGAAATGAAATGATAAGATTGATGTGATAAGATAAGATTTAAGACTTCCAAATTTCCTATCATTAAATGAAAAGGCTTGTCATTTTCTGCTACTTCTATAGTATAATATATTATTCTATTCTGTTCTTATAGTATAAGTTACGTATAATAATATCATGATTAGATGATATTAAGCAATATTATTAAGAATTACACATATCTATGTTATAAAAAAGTTTTAATGCTAACTTTATAAGCTTAATAAGATAGCCTACTATTTTTTTCAAAATTTTGATTTACTTTGTAACTTTTTCAAATAATACTATACTGATGCACCAGGTTATTCATAATTTGGCCTACTAGACTTATATGATGTATTGTATTATGCGTAATAAAAAGTATACTAAAGTAACTTCGAGTTAAAAATTACTGTAAATAAGAAATTTAGTTATTACTCATTGTAAATAAATATTATTCGCTTTCATTATCATTATATTGTATTATGATTTTGATGATTATTTCATTGTGATTAAAATTTGAAGTACAGTTCTGATAAAAAGTAATAAATGATATTATTCGTTTAAAAAGCAAAATAATGAAATCGTTGAAAGCCTTTATTGACCGCAGCACAATATGTCACCAAAGTTAAAAAGAAAAAAAATATCGTCAAAAAAACGGAATAGTTCAATTTTTTAATACATTCCAATATATTTGCATATCGATTGCTAATGCTAAGCTTATTTATACAAAAAATAAAAAAGCTTATTTTATTCAAATTATAAAAAATATCGTCTAGAAATCGATAATGCCATATTTTTGATTATTTTTTAAACATATCAAAATTTTGTTCTTAATTATTTCTGGCAAAGAAATAACGATAAGCAAAAAATAATTCAAATTTACCTCACATCTATATTAGCATAATTTGAAAAATCGATTGATCTAAAGTATTTCTTCAAAGTTAAACTTCGAAAGTAGTAATTAATATAGCACCAGAAAAAAAAAAACAAAAGAGAAGCAAATGCAAATATTATACAAGAAATATGAACAAGATGTTGCAAGAAAAAAGCTTTTGCACAAAATATATAAGCGTTTTTAAATGCTATCCAAAGTTAGCTAACTAGTAAAGTTGAAATAACTTGTTAAATTTTTGGTTATAAGATATTGAAGCATACAAATTATTGATTAGTTTTTTTTGTTATACAATTAGCAAATGAATAGTAGTTGAAATTTTTTATTGATTATTGACCTAATAAAAGTAGTAAATTGATAAGAAATTACTTTACTCGAAAATTTTTCGTTTTATTTTTATCAATTTCGTTATTTTCATTTTGTATTGCATGAATAAATTAATTGAAATAATTGATGATATTAGTTATTAAAAAAATTAATCAATAAAATGTATGCTAAAGTATTATTGAGAAAAATTATAAGAAATACTTCAAATAATTTATGATTTTAATCAATATTGCACGATCATTTTCATTGCCATAATCAATCATTATCATTATCATGCATGCAATAAAAATGTGTTAAACAAGTTCAAAGGTTACAATAGATTAAATTTGGAAAAAAAAAACTAACCATTGAAAATATTTCGCACAAATATTGCAGATAAATTTGGTTTGTTTAAAAAAAAAAAAAAAACTCAAAATTGATAAATTTAAATTAGATTAGAAAATGAAAAGGAATTTATTTCAAATTCTATTTCAATTTCCAATTTTTAATTTTTCTGCACGAATCGAATATTACATATGATAAGAATAATACAGCGGAAATAAGTGCAGCAATAAATTAAAATAATTAAATATATTAATTAATTAATAAATAAACAGGAAATAAATTACAATAATAATAATAAATAATTTACTTTTTCATTTTTTGTTTTCTTTTTTTCTCTTTCTCTCTTTCAAAATCATTTTGCATAATATGGATAGTATGGATTTTGAGCAGTTGGATATGGCTGTGTACCAAATGGCGGAAATGGAAATGTTCCTTGCTGATACATATTGCTCGGTTGACACATTGCCTTTAAAAAAAAAAAAATAAAATTGATTTGATAAAATTTCAAGAAAATATTCTATTTCTGATAAGAATTTTGAAATTATCACTTGATATTGATATTGATAGTGATAATGATATTGATACTTATATCAGTGGATATTAATGATAACATATACAGTTCTGATAAGAATTTTGAAATTATCATTTGATATTGATATTGATAGTGATAATGATATTGATACTTATATCAGTGGATATTAATGATAACATATACAGTTCTGATAAGAATTTTCAAATTATCATTTGATATTGATATTGATAGTGATAATGATATTGATACTTATATCAGTGATATAAATGATACAGTATTTATTCATTTCCATTTTTTGTTTGTCATTTTTATGGTTATCATTTCGAAGTTGTGTTATTTTAATTTTGCACTAATTAATTTCATTAATTAGAGAAATTAATTAGCAATTATTTGTTTTTCGTGAATTTGAAAGAAGAAATTATACTTGTTGATAAAATTGATTTTTCAAATCTGGTATGCTATCAGGCAATGCACTCAAATTTAACAAATGTTCCGGATTTGAATCCGGTCCACCGGTAGCATGCGTATTTTCACAACGTTTTCCATCTTTCACCAGTATTGATACATTCATTTTTCTAGAAATATCATTATTTCCATTTGAATATATCAAAAAAAAAAATCAAACATGGAATTATAAAAAGTTATAAGTGATAGCGTATTCATTAAGTTTAAAAGAGAAATTAAATTTAAAAAAAAAATAAATAGTATTTTTTATTTTAAAAAGTTTTGCCCATTTTTTTTTGCAATAACTTAAAATCAGTAAAATATAAATTTAATAAAACTTTAAATACTTTCATTACTTTAGTGTTTTTTGTTTTTCAAAAAATTTTCTTAAAATTAAATAATTCAATGAAGGAAAACAAACTTGTCGATATTGCTACCATCCAAAGGTGTCGGTGTCCTGGAAGGTCCCGGTGATTGACTTTCTTCTCGTCCTCGACTTCCATCAGTCATTTTTCGCTCTTTCTCTTGACGCTTACATTTGTAACGATGATTTTGAAACCAAATTTTCACCTAAAACAATCATATCATATCATGCAAAGTTTCTTTTGAAAAAGAAAAAACAAAAGTTTAATAAATTTACTAAAGTGCATAAGTATATTAATAAACAAATAAACGAGAAAGCTGAATAATAATAATAATAATAATAGTATGTTAATGTGTAAACAAATTAGTAAACAAATAAACAAGAAAGCTGAATAATAATAATAATAATAATAGTATGTTAATGGGTAAACAAATTAGTAAACAAATAAGTAAAGGTTGAGAGCTGTAACCTGTGTTGCTGAAAGTCCAATTGAATTAGCTAATGCTTCACGTTCTGGTGCTGTTAAATATTTCGATGCACGAAAACGCCGTTCCAATTCATAAACTTGATTTTGTGAAAAAAGTACACGTCGTTTACGCCTCGATCCAACATGACTGGAAAGTGGCAATTGCAATCCTTGCATTGCTGCATGCGCCGGATTAATCCCGCAATTAAGACCAAAACCGGAACTTAACCGAGGTACTGCAACTGGTATTTTTTCCGTTTTAGCATTTCGAATTAACTCAAAATTTGATCATAGATTATATTTATAATCAAATTTTATTATATCTACAAAATCTGATTAGTTGAAAACATATACAAGTTGAAATTATATTTATGCATTGATATATTTGCTAAAACAATTTTAAAAAAAATTTAATGCTTTAATTAGTATCATTAATTTATTTCAATTATTTGATTTCAATTCTATTACTTTGCTCAATTCTCAATTATTTCAATTCATTGTTATTAATTTTAATTCAATTATTTTGCTTAATAGAATTTAATGCACTTTATTACAATTTATTTATTGTGAATTAATTTAAATTATTCAAATTTTTATAAGAAAAAGAATATTATTTTAATTAAATTCTTAATTAATTAATTAATTAATTTAATTTCAGAGAATAAAAAGACAAATATTTGTAGAGAATATTACTTAGCCAAATTTTCAATATTTGTATGAGTAAATTGGCACCCTACCGTTCATCAGAATTGATTCTCATTCTCATCACAAACATGAATGAAAGTTTCATCCGATTCCCGTGCACCTGACTTATATAACTTATTAAAAATGCACACACACACACACACACATGCACACACATACACATACACATGCACATGCACATGCATACACATACGGATTCCGGAAAGAAAGTGACAAATACATCAGCAGGGGTGTAAATCTTCTTATTCCATCTATAGCTCAATCATATTATGATAAATGATCATTACCGTTCATTATTTATTATTTTTTGTATCAATTGATCATTTTATAATAAATCTTTTACTTGTCACAAGTACTGTATCGTTTAATTGCTTAATTATCAACATGCCAATTAAATAAGTTATATATTTAATTGAAAAGATTTTCAAGTAACTTATAATTGTTGAAAAGGAAAAATAAAAAATATACTCATTTAAAGAAAAAGAATTACAATGATTATAAGTAATTCAATTTAAGAAGAAGAAAATTAATTAATAAGTTATGGAAAGAAAAAATTCATTTTGGTAATTATTTATTGTAACGTATTTTCTTACTGTAATATATTGTACTGTAATAAAATAATGTGTAAAGAGAAAATTTATTTTGTAGTTACATATTTTAAAATATTTTGTTATTATTGTATATAATGGTATATTGTAATACAGTGTGTAAAGTATAAAGTATAAAGAGAATTTATTTTGGTAGCTACTGTAGTATATTGTAGTATAGTAGTCTATAAAGTATAGTAATATAATTGATTATAATATAATTTCAATAAGTAATTGAAGATTTGAAACCAAACTGATTTCGTTTTTTTTTTTTTTTTTTTGCTTTCATAAATGAGGAAAATGTTGAAATTTTCTGTTTTATAAATTTTTTTCCTAAGAGAAATAAATGAGAAATTTTGATATTATGATTGTGATTTACCGTATGATATTATGATTATGATCATACTGATTATGGTAGAATACAGTAATTTTTTTGGAAATTATTATTTTAAATCTTCGAATTTTCAAATTTTTTTTTTGTTTTATTAAACAGTTAAATTCAATACTATAATTGGGGTTACTGTATGCACGAAATGTTTGTGCATGCAACAACGATCTTCCGATCATCCCATCGTTACCATATGATCAAATATATATATTTACACACAACTATATTTCCAGAATCATTTCTTTTATTGAAAATTTACATTTGTGAAAATGTCTTCAATCTTTAACCTATTATTTGATATCTTTACTTTAACTTCATTTCCTCTCTTTTATCATTCTTACCTTTGTCAATCTATTTGATTTGTCATTGTTCAATTCAGGAGAATTCAAAAGAGAAATATATTCAAAGAATTGATTTAGGTGACGAAATAAAGGAGAGAAGAGGAAATTTCAATATTCCATCAACTTTTTCTATTCAATAAGTTTTTAACTTTATCATAACGTTTTTAATTTGAACAAAAGTAAGACTAAGGATGAGAGAAGAAAGGAAAATAGGTAGAGCGTATGAAAAAGAAGAGAATAAAGATTAATAAAGAAAGTTTATAATATACGTGAAGATAAATAAAGGTAATTATTGAAACAATGATAATAATTGAAACGAGAGTATAAAATGAATTTGGAAATATTAAAATTTAGCAATTATTGATTTAGACAAAAAAAACAATAAAACTATAAAAGACAATAAAACAATAAAAAAACAATAAGATTAACAAATACTGTAATATTTCAGGTAAGTTTTAAAGACTTAACGAAAAACAATAAAACTAATTGAAAATCAAGCAGGTTTAGGTTCAATTATTTTAGGAGATTATAATTTCTAAATATACTGATTAATTATTTGTCAGATTATAGAAAAAATCATTTAAAAGATGGAATGAATTTAAAAATAAAGGAAAATAAAGATTAGAAATTATTGATAATGTGATAAGTTTTAGATAGGAGGTTGATAAGTTTTAGATAATTTATGTTGAAATTTAAATTTATGAAAACTCGAAGAGAAAAAATTACGAATATAAAAATTTAGAGAAAACTATTCATACAATTAATGGAAAATTATAAGACTAAAGAAAAATTTAAAAAAAAAAAACTCAATTCGAAATTTAAATAATCAAATCGTACGATATAACCGTATTTTTCGATTACAGTAATAGTAAGCTTATTTGGATGATATTGGAGAGTAGTCGTCAATAGACTTAATCATATGATAATGAGGTAGTAAATAAAGTTTAAGAACTTGAAAACTCGGATAATCCACCAGTTTTTTAATCCACTTCTAACTGATCCTAAACCTCGGACTATCATTATCATTATCCTATATATTACCGAAGAAAAGTACTATTTGTTATTACCGCAGCAAAATGATACCATTTTTTTTTTGATACTGATTAATCAGCTTCATTTCTAATAATTTAATTTTTTAAATTTGACAGTAACTTTGTTAAATCATTTAACTGCTAAATTTGACACTAACTTTGATAAATATTCTCTTAATTTTCTACTATTAAAATCATTTTAGTATCAATTTTTTTCTTATTTTAAATTATTTTATAACACGATAAATTTTTTAAATTCTTAAGTATAATTAAATTACTCAAAGATTTTTCCCATCAATTCAAATCTTCTAAATTATTGATTTAAAATGAAAGAAATCATTTTTATCACTTATCTTTTTTCTTATCAATATCATTCATTTACTTCAATTTCATAAACTATTTTTAAACCTCTTTTTTTATAGAGAAATGATTTAAATTATATGAAAATTTAAGTTCAAGAAATATTATTGAATTGTTTGAAAGAATTAGAAAATGAAATAAAACTTTTTCATTTATTTTGCATTGAACTAAATAAAATCAATCGTAAACACACACACACACACACACACACACACACACACGCACACATACAAATAAATACACACGTATATAAACAAACAAACAAACACACACACACATACATTCTCTATTGTATTTGGGCATGTACACACAGGTATATTTATTAATTAGCTCTCATTTGTTATAATAAAGAATTAAGACAAGTTTTTGCTTTTGCTGGAAGAAAATCGAAATATTTCTTCCCTTCAAAATGCAAATTTAACATAATTTAAAAATTAAAAACTTAAAATTTACAAGTATTTATAGAGAGAGAATAAATTAAAATGTAAAATGAATGAATAGTGTTTATTGAAATTCATGTAAAAATATCAAATTTCGAATAATAAAAAACGAACCAAGCCGTGGATCATGTGTACCGTACCAACCAGCTGCTGATGGTGCATTTGCAACATAGCTTAAAATGAAATTAATAAATAAATAATTTGTTAAAATTTATTACATTATATTTTGATTTTAATTATTTTAATTATAATTTTAATTTAATATTTTTCTATTTATTGCAATTTATATTTTAAATTAACCTTGAAAAATCTGGTGCTGGTTGATAACTATTACCAAAATGACCGGTAAGATAAGGTGATGCACTAAATGCTGATGATGCTGTAGCACCGCTTGCATGTGTTGCTACAGCTGCTACACCACTAGTTGAACCGGATCCAGTTACCGAATGTATTGCACTACTTGTGGGTCGATAACCGGAAAATCCTACCGGTGATGCTTCCAATGATGTTATACTGCTCGATGCTGAGTTTGCTGCCATTTTCAGCAAACGTTGATGAACTCGAACTAAAATATAAGTTTGATTTGAAATTCCTCAATATTATTTTAATATGTACAAACGTAGAAATCAATCGATAAAGAAACGGTTTTCAAAACTAAATCTAATCCTATATCTTTTTTCCGGAATAGTAGTAGAATTTACCGTAACAATTATCCGGAATAGTAGTAGAATTTACCGTAACAATTAATCGTAAAACTGCCCTTTTCACTTTTTTTTCTTTTATCACCCCACATATGGTAGGATCTTATCAAATATTCCTTTTACAATATACCTCTTTATCATGATTAATTAGCATGAACTAATTCTTCTCATTTCAATCTTATCTTACAACGATAAATGAAATTTACGAAAAATGAGAGTTCAAAAACCTCAAAGCTTTAATTTCCACCTGGAAAATTCAAAGTATATTTGAATTTCATGAATAAATTATTTACATATTTATTAAGTATCTCCTAGCTAATTAGTTATATTTTAGCATATATATATATAATTTAATTTATTATTCAATAAATATCTTGATAGTTTAACTTATTTACTCGAGACATTTAATCAAAAAAAGTTAAATAACTTTTTCAAAACTATGTAATGAAATAATTTGCTCAATTCATGTATCTACTAAATGATAGAGATTGCGAATTAAATTATGCTAATTTTCAAAAATTTAAATCTTCATTTAATCATGGAATTAAAGAAATTAAAGAAATTATTGGATCGTCCTTTCACATTTACTATTATAATCTCTATCATTGCAAATTACTTTCATGAATAAATATTAAATAATTAACTTACTTATCAGTTTGCAATTATTAAATCATTACGAATATTATATTTCTACGATAAGATCATACTATTTTAATTCCTCACTTTCATCAAATATCATTGTTTGAAATTAATTTACTAGAACCTAATGAACCTTTTGTGATTTTCATCATTGATCAAAATCATATTTTCGATCAATATAAATCGATACGAATCGATAATACATACTTAAAAACATCAACGAGACAACTTTGTGATCAATTTTTATCCTCAAAAATGATTATAAGACAATTTGAACTAATGATAAGAAATAATTATAGCATAAAATATTGATATTTAAAAAGTTTAAAAAAGTTGGGATAATATTAATAGTGCTGGTGGAATATGCGATCTAAATAGAATATTGAAGAATTCCCGCTTATCACTTTTTTTTTGATCCGTTAATAAATCAATGTCATGTGCATTATGCATATAGCAATTAATTAATTAATTAGCTTCATTTAAATGATCACAGCTTATCGTAATTAAACTTTCATTAAATTCGTTCTTTACTAGCTAAAGCAATTTTTACATTTTAATTGATTCGAAATAAATTGCAATGTTTGGAACAATTTTTGCTTAAATAAACAATCGACGCGAAAATTAGCTAAGAAAATTAAACGAGAAATAAAGTAATCAAACATAAAACGGAAATCATTAAGCATTGATGAAATTGGTAAAGTAAGCTTGAGGATTACAGAATTGTCACATTTATTGAGTTATCTTGAAAAGTATTAATGAATTTTCAAATTGAAAATAATTATTACTCTGAGGAAAAACTTATGATAACTTCTTTCTTAATACTAATTTCTTTGAACGTATTATCATGATTTTAATTTTATCTGAAAAAAATGATGAAACTATAATCGTGAAACTAAGTTTCATGTCCAACTAGTAATGAAGTAATGAAATAAGCAACCTTAATATTTACTTTCGATTTATGCTTCATTCAAATTTTCCTTTGAAAATTTTCAGCCTTAAAAAGGTGATTGATAATGGCGATAAAGAAAAAATCAAGGTGATAAAATTTTTTTTTTTGAGCTTACTTTTATTTTTCAATTATTCGTAAAATTTTAATTTAAACTGGAATATTTTTATTAAATTATAAGGGAAAACTAGCTTATCTTAATTATCAATTTAATAATAAATTTAATAAACGAATATTAAATTGAAATTAGTAAATGAGTATTAAATTTAATAAACGATTACTAGAAAGAATTAACATTCTTTTAATTTAAAGAATTAACATTATCTTAATTAAAAAAATTTTAATTTAAATTGGAATATTTTTATTAACTTATAAGGGAAAACTAGCTAATCTTAATTATCAATTTAATAATAAATCTAATAAACGAATATTAAATTGAAATTAGTAAATGAGTATTAAATTTAATAAACGATTATAAGAAAGACTTAACATTATTCTTATTAGAATATAAAGTAAACAAATACAATTACAATTATTCGAAATCGATTTTATTTTACTAAAAATCGAAAAAAGAAAGAAATTAACAGTAGCAATTTGTAAATATATTAATAAATCAAATGCTAATAATATTAATGATAGATAATCACATTTGAATAGATCCTTAACGATCATCATAACACATTTTGTACAGTACTTGAAAATGATGAATAAGTGGACTTGAATTTTTGTGATTTATCCTTTTTTTTTTTTGTTGAAGAAGAGAATAAATATTGTAAATATATATATATATAATAAGTAGATAAAGAGAGAGAGAGAGAGAGAGAGAAAGGGAGAGAGGGAAAGAAGAAAAGAAAGTTCAAGCTTGGAATTTAAGCCATTAGTTAAGTATACTTTTGGAAAGAGAAAAGTGGTAGGATTGTTCTTTCCATCCAAAACTATCCCAAATATACTAACCATCTTCAACCTACTTAAGATAAATATTGAAGTGAAAAATTCTCAATCATTCTTCATCCTCTCCACCCCTTTTTCCTCCATAGCTTTTCCTCATCAATTCATTCATTCAATTCTCGAGACTCTCGAGATTTGCACTCGAGATTTTCCACCTCTCGAGATTTTCACCAATAGAAGCGCAAAAATATGATTGGGGGCGCACTAGTACCTATTTCCTCCTATTCCTACTACTACAACAACTACCACTTTACTACTAAATAGCCACTTATCACCTATTCTCCACCCTCCTTTATCATCATCTATTCTCTCTCTCATACCTCCTCCCTCCCATTTTCATTCAAATCTTTTTTATTTTCTCATTTCAACTCTTTCTCTTCGTTTATCATATATGTGTTTCATCCTCTCAGCAATATCTCTTTTTCATCAATCATTTTGAAGGATAATAGGAAGTGGGCGGTGCAATTGGTTGAAAAAAGGTGGAGTTAGCATGAGACAATTGACCAATACCTGAAGAGATAAAACATTTCGAATTTTTTTTTTTTGCATTCAAATAATATTTTATTATGTATAGAGCGAGTAGTTTTAGCATACTGTGCTTTCCGATCTTTATTTGTTTCATTTTTGCATTCAGTAATTAATATTTAATTTAATTAAAATAAAATAATAATTTATTTTTAATTAATTATTGAGAAATTTTCACATTTAATTGATAAATATTAATTATTAATTAAATCAGAAATTAAGTAATTGATGAAAAATCATTAAAGTAAAGAAAATGGAAAAAAAAAGCTATACGAAAATTGTAAGTAATGAAAAAAAGCATTATAAAATTTGAAGAGTTAAAATTGATAGGAATATTTTGGAATACGATAAAATATTGAAAAGTCTCGGCTTACTAACTTTTCCAAGATTAACTTTTAAATCAAGCATTAATTATTCAAATAATTTTGTTGCAGAAAATACAGTCACGTTGTGCTGGAGTACTGTATATCTTGCGTAACTTGGCCGTACAAAATGATACCTTACGACTTAAGAGGAGTGAAATAATACGAAATAGTGTTAGTCAGTTTTTCATTGGGAAATTTTGGAAAATGTAAAGAAACAAAATGATATACGATATCATGAATTACATGTATTAATTAAAATCGTTTGCATCGTTTTGAAATTGTACATATACTCAAATTTATCCTCTATAATCTTTATATAGGTTTTATGGCTAAATAACTCTTTTACTTTAGGTAGCAGTATGAAATAAGTTGGAGTTGTTTATTTTGAAATATTTAATTTAAATCAAACAAGTTGTATTTTCTCTCTTTGCAACGTATTTCACGTTTTGCTAAATAAAGCATAACAATTATCGATATAAATATTATATATAAATATGATAAGTTTACAGATATCAAAAATGCTGCAATCTGAGTTGGTTAATGATAAACGTGATCAGAAATCTCGAATGATAATAATCATAGAATAATTGTAATACTGATAAATTCATGAGCGTAACCAATCAATTCTAGTGATAAATCTACTAAGTTGTAAACTGGTATTGATCGTATTTTATAAGTTCATGATATGTATTTTACTTTAATCTAAAAATTTTGCAATACAACTAATCAATTGTTATCTCATAATTGTTAATCAATTCTTTTGTACTTTTAGTAAAAAAAATTTAAGTAACCAATTTAAGCTACAAAAGCATCATTTTTTGCATGAAAAAACATCACATCACCTGGAAAAATTAATCAATTCCGTAATTCGAATTGAATTCTATTCTTCAGGTACCGTATACGCTGCATGAAGCTATCGTTATGATGAAAGTTTAATTTTATTTACGAATTTAATCAACAACATTAATGGTACTACTATTAATAACCGAAAGAAAGGTAATTTAGGAATAAATTATTTTAAATTTCATGAGATTGATGGAATTATGAACTTTTCACAAACGTTTTTGTTACATGGAACGCATGATCTGTAACTGAATTCTAATAAAAAAAGGCTTAATGATTAGTTAATTAAGTTGATATATGATGATTAAGTTACATAAAGTTCTCCGATAATTTCTCCATTTGCTAAGATTCCAATAAATGGTTTGGCTTTTTTATAGTTCTATCAAATTAAAAAATTTTCATTGTTTGTTACTACTTACTAAATTCGTTATCAGTTTTGATTTCTAATTTAATCAAGTAATATTTTATTACTATCATATGATTTTATCAGTAATTTTCATTTGATAATTTTTTCATTTAATTAATTTCGATCTGTTATTTGCATATAGGTTGCCTTGCTCTCTATATAAGCTATCACTTATATAATCATTGATAAAGCTATAATCTCTATCTTGATATTTGCTTACTGATAAAGATTACATTGATATTATCAAGGTGTTTAATATGTCACTCTTATTTATTCTGCACATAACTTCTGAGCTATCTTTTTGAATTCTTTTACTTTTTTCATTTTAATTATTAATTGCTCTAATTGATTGAAACTTTTAATAATTTTCTTTTACTACGAATTTATTCAAAAATTTGCAAAAAATTTCCTAAAACTGATCAGTCATATTCAAATTTTATAATTAAATTTTATAATTAAAATTTTATAATTTACTTTATTCGCATTTACTATTAATAGATTTACCATTATAATGATTATTGCAACTTTGAAATACTCGATACTAAATTCTATTTTACAAATTAATTTTCAATTTCATCTCTTCACTATTAACCTGCATTGTAGAAATAATTACCTTACAATTATTACTTTGAAATTTAATAACTGTCTTTTAAGCAGTAAATTTAGATAAGCATTATCATTGCTTATCTAAATTTCATCAATCTCAGATCTCAGAGCTTAGATGATCGAAAGCGAGCAACAAATTTAATACGTGCATGATTGAATGCATAATAAAAAAAAGTTTAAATAAGCATTTATAATAAGAGAAGTTACAATATACGCAAAGTTTATTTTTACCACTTTTAAATTTTCATTCAAATTCAAATATTTTTTTAATTTCAAATTCTATTAAATGATAATAAAAACATTTATTAGGTAATAAAACGGTAGTTTTGGTGAAAATCAGGTAATATCAGGCAATCAGGTAATTAGGTAATTTATTAGGTAATAAAACGGTAGTTTTTTTTTTGTAGCTTTTTTTATAAGAAAGAGTTTCACTTCTAAAAAATTAACTTTAAGCGTCAATTTTTTCCCATTCAAATTGAAAAAAGAATGTTTTTCTAATTTTTTCATATCATTAAAAAGTTAATTTATTTTTAATTTAAAATTACATTCCAAATTTTTGTCATTTTTTAAACTTTTTTTTATTTTTAATTTTACTATTAGAATGAAACTGTATTATTGATGTATTGTTTTAATTATGAATAAATAGATTAAGGAATAATTATTGCAATTAAACTTAGAACTTTTAACTTAAATATACCGTATGATTTTAATTTCCGGAAATTCTATTACGATCCAATATATTTCTAAGTGAAAATTATAGTCAAACCGAAAAAGGAAAACGATGAAAAAAGTTGATAAAGTTAATTAAAAGTACGGATGAAAGTACAATATTGATAAAATTGATAAAAAATGCATATAAATGAAATTCTAACTGAAAGATAAAACATGAAAAAAATTAAAAAAAATAAAATCTCAATGAAAAGCTTCAATCCCCAGAAGATAACAGTGATGATAAGTTGGAAAGAAACTTTTTTGACAATATTTTTGATCTACGAAAACAATTTTAGTTCCGTTTAAATACTTTTATCTTTCTCATTTTGATCAAAATTAGATCAAAAGAAAAATTTTTGATGAAATCTTATCATAATATCATTCCTCGGAAGTATCGTCATCAAGTATTCACAGCTCTATCATCTAAAATGTCGATGGATATTTCTCGTAGCTTATCAGTTCCATTAAATATGACAACTTGTCAATAATATATCAGCTTTTATCAGTAACTTTTCTCTTACTCAACCTTCATTCTTTCCCTTTGATCTTCTCATCTGAGTATATATATCAAGTGGTCACTTATTGGTCATCACATTTTAAACTTCTCTGTTCGCCATAAATGATTTGTTTGCTTGACATTCCATTTTTGTGTTTGTCTTTCTTTTCGGACACAATCAAATTATTCCGAAAATTTTCCATCTATTGATTGAAAATTGAAAAAGGGAAAATCCTATCATTCTTAAAAAAATGATATGATTATGAGAAGTTCAGAGTTGTTAATTGGTAATTAAATTATTACTTAACCTAATGAATAGCTATTTATAAGTATTGAATATTTTTGTAAGCATTGAAGATCTGCAATAATATCTCTTATTATATATTTAATTATTATATTATTATTTGCTATTCGAATTTGGATCTTTAAATGTTTCAATTAGTAAATCATTTCGAATAATTTTGATTAACTGAAGTTAGAGTATTTTGATTAACTGAAATTAAAGTATTGGCTTAACTTTGATTATATATTTAATTATTATATTATTATTTCTATTCGAATTTGGATCTTTAGGTTTTAAATATTTAAATCACTTGATCATTTCAAATATCTTTGATTAACTGAGATTAAAAATATTTAATTTAATTTAATCCAAGTTCGTTAAATTAAAATCGGATTAAATATTAGGATTTTGTTTACGAATTTCAAAATCGCATATTTGAAAAAAAAGGCATAACCGTGTGAGAGAATATCAATTCAATCGTTCTCTTTTTGTAAATTATTAAAAACATTTCAAATATTAAAAATTCAAATTTTAAATGTTTGAATTATTTCAACATTCAACATTTGTTTTGAGTGATTCATTTAGTTCGAAATAATTGGAATTTTTAGAAATAACAAGAAATTTGGAAATTTGGACGAAGAATCACATTTGAGTCAGAAATGGAAGGACAAACTTGTATTTGGATTTGGATCCGATCCAGATCCAATCTGGATCAATTTCAATATTCAAGCATTTTAGTCGAAAGCATACTTTTTATCACATGGATTGTATTTTATAGTGGAATATTGTTAGTGATAAAGAATTGATAAATTGATGAAAAGAATCAAACAGAATTTCAATAATCACTGAAATGTTTGATGAATTTTGAATAAATAATCCATTATTTACCTAAATTTTCAATTTCCAACATTTTCAGTTTTTCCGATCATTTCAATTTCAATTATTATATACAACTATTAATCAAATGAATGTATTTATGAATATGCTTAAACATTAAGTTTGAAAAGTTTTAAAAAAAAATAAAAGTATGAAATATCTTAAGATTACCTTCTGATTACTACTACCATATCAAAATTTTCCTCTCTTAAAAGAAATAAATTAAAATTTCTGCTATAAAATCGACTGAACTGAATTATAAATATTTAATAATTCAATTTACAAGTATAATTCAAGTACGTGATCAAGTAATTTTCAAACATTATCTGATAGTAGTAGTATAAAATAAAAGTATAAAGTATCTTAGGATTATCTGCAGATTTATTTGTCAGCCATTAAATTATTGTTGCAAGTGATAAGGTAAGTATCATTATTGATAAGTGATAAGATAACTTGTAATTGGAATAAGTAAATGTTAACGAAATTAAAAATATTTAATAATTCAATTTACAAGTATAATTTAAGCATGTGACAAATAATTTTTAAATATTATCTATTAGTAATAACGAATGATAAGAATAATTAATTTATCAGTCATTAAATTTTTGTTACAAGTGATAAGGTAAGTATCATTACTGATAAGTGATAAGGTAACTTGTAATTGGAATAAGTAAATGTTAACGAAATTAAAAGAATTTAATAATTCAATTTACAAGTATAATTTAAGCATGTGACAATTTTTAAATATTATCTATTAGTAATAACGAATGATAAGAATAATTAATTTATCAGTCATTAAATTTTTGTTTGAGTGATAAGAGAAGTATCACAAGAGTAAATGAATCAAGTTTTAATCTATAATTAACCTAGAAATATATCAAATTGAACGGAATACATGGAAACGGTAGAACGGTAAAACTGATGGACTCCTAATGATACTGTGCACATGCATATATACAGGAAATACCGTAACATAAAATGCAAACAAATCAGAAAATAGAAATGAAGCGGTTGATCAAATCAAAAAGCTTCTTGGCTCATTTTCCATTATTAATTTAGAAAAAATGTTTATCCAAACGAGTAAACCGCTACTGGATTTTAAATATTTTATTTCAAATATGATCAAATGATTTGTCTCTTTTCCCTTTTCATTGAGAGAGAATATATCATCCATTAATTGTACAAACAAATCTCAGATTATCCATGTAATGTCCACAAATGAGATAAGGTTAAAGTAATCATTTTAGCTCTTGTCGCTTTACTTTTGTTTTTTTACGGTATGAAAACCGTAACAAAAAAAAAAAAAAAAAAAGAAACCGACAGGAAATAATTTGGTTATTTGTCAGTTGGTTAATATTGTTAAGGTATTCTTTGAGAGTGGATTACAACGGATAAATTTTTATTTTTCTTTTTTGGGGACATTATTTTATGAAAAAATGATTTGGAAGAAGTAATATCTCGGGATTATCAGTTCGGGAGAAAATATGTGAAATGGGATAAAAAGATTATTATGATTTAGTGGAGGTTTAAGAATAAAGTATTTCTCGTAGTAAACTTTACCAGAAAAAAAAGTAGATCTTCATTTTTTTGTTTTCGAAATCATGGAAAAGTTTTTTAGATGAAAATTTTTTTAATTTTAAAATTTAATTTATTTCATTAGTGATGGATAAGATTTGAAAACTTTTTTTGCTTAAATAAATTTCACAATAATTAATCGTTTTTTTGTCAATACTTTTTAAAAATAAATTTCGTTAAGAAAAAAAAAGGTAATTGTAACTGTTTAAAATAAATTTTTACTTATTACTCGTAACTTTTTACTACTTTGATCAGAGGCAACTCTACACCACCAAACTTTCTACTCAACTTTATATAATTGTAATTGCTGCTCTTAATATAGTAAATAGGTTTAAGCAAAGAAGTAGCTGACGATAGAATTATGGAAATATTTTTAACTTTAACTTAAACTATTGCCACATCTCTAGCATTGTATACAATTTCTTGTTCCTGTTTAAAAACCGAATCATACCTTCATTAATGATGATCAAGTTAGATTTTTATGAGGACCTTATCTCTATAACTTTGTTTTATCCTGAAAAATTACAGTGAAACAAGTTTCGTGAACTACCACTTGGCTACGATAATAATTCAAACTTATTGGATAAGTTTAACATTTCAAATTTAAGGAAATTCATGGAAATATCAAATAACTTTTCTAAAAAATGATTGAATGTTATTTATAATTAGTACACAAAATTTTTTATTAGGAATATCAGCAAAGTTAAACAAAATTATTGAAGAAAAAGTTTTTTCTCAAATCAATCAATAATATCAGGTTGAAATTTTAAAAAGAAATCTGATTTCATTCCTTCTTTTCGACAAAAAAAATCAATAATATTAAACTTATATAATATTAATGATAAATAATAATGGTAATAAAATAATAATAATAAAATTAATAATATCGAACTTAAATATTTTTAAGAATATTAGATTACTCTTTAAAAAAAAAATATTAAATTAATAAAATCAGACTGAAAATTTTTTGAAATTTTTATTGGCTCTTTTTTCTTCCAAAAAAAAAATCAATAATAGTAAGTTAAAAAATTCAAATTTCCCATCTTTTTTTTTCAAATAAATTAGTTATACAAAATTGAAAATTTTCAAGAAAAAAGTTTAATTTACTTTCTAATTAAGCTTTTTTCCAATTAAATCAATAATATTACTAACCTATGTTATTCAATGGTGATAAGATATCGTTAACAGTAAATCGTTGTTGCATTAATTGTTTCGTTGTATTACAACTATTTCCACTTGTTGTACCAGTAATATCTATCTTTTCACGATCATCATTTCGTCTTATCATATCATCATCGGTTTTATCTCTTTCCACCAATATCCTTTCTACCGTATTTTTCATGCGAATTAAATTTGACTCTGATGAAGTATTGCTTTCATCATGTGACAATTCTGATAACATTATCATCGAAATAAGCTGAAAATTTTTCAAGTAAGCAAAAAAAAAAACTGAATAGAAAATTTGAAACGTAAAGACAATTTGCTTTATGAATTAAAATTTTCATGAAATATTTCATTAAAATGTTTACAGATTCATTTCATGATAACAATGGATCAATGACGGTTTTATCATAGTATCAAAATCATCATAAAGTATCATAGTTAATGATTCAACTATTAAAGTTAATGATTTTGATGTTTATAATAAGAATAATGATTCGATGGTTCACGTAGATGATTTTGAGGTTTATAATAAGAATAATGATTTTGAATACGAATAATCATTTAATATTAATAATAATGATTCGATAATGATTACTATGATGATAACATTGATAACAAGATTACAGTGAGCTCTGATTACACCGATACCAACATTAATTATTGATAGCAATTTTATTTTTTCTAAATTCACTAATACAATGATAATTTAATAAAATGTTAATTGAAGTAGATACCTTTGATAGGATACACATATTAAATGTTAATTGAAATATCTTAAAACCCTGAGGAACTGATAATTTTTCAAATTAACTGTATTTAATTAGTAATAGCAATGTTAATAATAACGATAATAATAATAATAATAATAATAATAATAATAATAATAATAATAATAATAATAATAATA